>JAOTRH010464620.1:0-27918 GCA_034768845.1 Heliamphora exappendiculata
GAATAAAAAGATGTAAATCAATTATTTTTTATTGAGTTGTGCAAAAAATAAAAAAATTCACGGCTCCGGGTACCGCTACCGTTACAATACGGCCATTATGCCCAAAAATCGCGTCACTGCTATCGCTATTTAAAACTATGCCTCTATCCATGTGTGCGAGAAGGACCCATGGCCGTTGGCTGGTTGGTTTCTCCAATGATATACCCAGACACGCCACAAGCAGCGATGGCTAAATTGCAGAAACGAGACTAGATCAAATAATTGTTACCATCCAACTTCACATGACTAATATGAAGAGACGGACTATCAGTAGGAGTCCCAAAACGAGTCAATCCGGTGTTTTCATGACTACCAAAAGGCTTTCCTGTATCAGATATGGCGATAGAAACCCAAAAATAAGCCGACCAAAACGAATGGGAGCAATGGAAACTTCAATCGACTACCTAAAGATTTGGTCCGTTGAAATCGACTAAAACAGACAGCTGGAAACTTCAATCGTAGAAAATCATACTTTAGGCAGACCAAAAAATCATACCAGAAAATATATGGTTGGAAACTCCAAACTTCAAGCAATATTGATGGACTCTTACAGAACCAAAATCCTCTGAAACCGACTGAAACAGAGCAAAGGAGGCAAGACAGCCGCGAAAGACATGTGAAAACAGTCGCGAAATCAATGAAATACCCCAAACCGAGCTTGAAATCAACTTAGAACATTAAATAGGGTTGATTCGAACCTCATATACTCCTAGTCGGCACCCATAAAAGAGGAACAAATCATCAATTGCAGAAAAGAAAAAGCACAATCGCGATTTGCATGAACAAACCCTAACGGCGCTGAAATTGGAATAATTTAGGGGAAACGATGAAAAAAATTGAAAAAAATTGGGGAAAATCATAATACTGGTTGGGAGGATCAGCCAATCATCATGGAAGGAATTTTTTTTTTTTACAGTTTCGAAATCAAAAAAATAAGGAGAAAAAAACAGAAAGGAAGAAGAAAGGATTAGTGAGAAATTTTTTCTTACCCAGAATTTTGCTCTAATACCATATTAGAATTATTGGAGAAAGAGAGAGAAAAGAAAGAGAATGAGAGTAACCGTAAATGAGAATATCCCGTCTTATGGTTTACTCCATATCAATTGTTATTTATATATCAAGATCAAAAGATACTAAAAGTACAATAATACCCCTCACTTAACACTTGAGTAGTTAGGAAATGAGCCTAACAATATATATCAAGCTATCCAATAGTTATCAACTGAAGTCAACCAAATGTATGTAGTAGAACTGGCAAAAAGATCAAATAATAAGATTTTTGAGCTTAGAGACATTTTGAACCAAGCCAGTTTCCTCAATAACTATCAACTACATTACGGGCTATGAAGTGTCGAAGAACATTACAGGCTATGAAGTGTTGAAGAATATTACGCACTAGAAGTGTGGAAGAGCATTACCGTGTGCAGGGATTCTCTCATTAACAACAGATACATCACATGTGCATTTCTAGTGCAAATGTGTCTAAAATACTTGTTTGAGGTAATTTTTTGATACATTGTCTGTAAAATACATGTGGATTAGGAGAACATGTGTTTTTCCGAGGATATCTATTACGATATATACTACAGGGTTGCTAGCTGGTTTAAGTGCCTGAGTGGTCCTTTGGCCATGTTTGTTTCACTTATTTCAACCACTGCAAAATCTGGCCAATGATTTCTCTTTTTATTATTTTATTTTATTTATGTTCAGGTTGAATGCTATAAGCTAATGCAACAAGTGGCCTGAATGCAAATTTAAAACAGCATTTCATACTTTTTTGAACTTCTTGCTTTTTGGTCTGGATGTTGTATTTTCTACTTGAAGGCATTCTCTTTTCTTTCGGTGAAGTCACATCCGCCGCAGGGAAAACCACCACCTCTCAGGTCCCCCAACTGATTCTACCATAGAGGCCAATGATCAAGATTGGTTGGATTAGCCGACTGTTCTATAGGTTATATATTCATTTATGCGGCTTTCTTAATTGCCTCTACATTGAGTAAATTTGGTTTGACCTAAAGTTTCGGGGTATGTCCGATCAAATATTTTACCTCCCCAATAGTGAAATCCTATGGCTCCCACAGAAAGTACAGAACCTACGACCAATCAATTAATAGTCGACCATTCCACCACTGAGCTACTAAGGAATAATAGGAGATTAGATCTCATGAAGTTCAATTCCTATTCTGAACCCATGATCTATATAAGCTCGAAGCTTCCTTCGTAACTCATAGAACTTCTTCGTGCGATTATTTTTTAAGAGGGGTTGCAGAATAGCAAAAGCTTATTACACAGAATCCCATTTTTTTAGAACGCGTCAAGGGAGTAGGGTTTTTAGGCAATAAGACTTTTAATGCTCTACCAATACTAAGACTCAAGAATAGGAAATTCAGAAACTTTTGACCATTTAGAATATCATGGATCTAATAAAGACTATGCATGGACCCAATATTATAACTATACCGATGGATATAATCCTCCTACTATAGTCCATGTCAAGTAAGTCCAAAGTTACAAAATTACCACTTGATAGGAATCTAGTAGCATTCAAACTTAAAGGGAATATAAAATTACTACTGAAATTAATATTAAACATCACTGCACAACATCTAAGGCGTAATTCATTGAAATTTCACATTTTCTTTTACTTCTTTCCATTCTCTGCATCGCCAAATCGTGAACAAAAGTTTGTTTGTTTGCGTTTTTTTTTGGCTCCCAGACCAAAGATTATCCACATTTAATATCTGTGCGAAACCATTACTTAACACACCAAATATAACATCTATTTTTTGTGTATCAGTTCATGCAATCCCCCCCTTCTCTCTCTCTCTCTCTCTCTCTCTCTCTGAAGGATTAATCCTCAACCTTGGTTGGAAATTTGCCTTCAAGGCCAACATGGAAGGGCTGATGAAGCCACATCAACTTGGAGCTATATATAGACTTCACAATACCTCAAATATTTTCCCCTAACGACACTTAAATACTTGAATCACGTAGAAAGAAGAGAAATAGATGCAGAGGCGACCGAACTTATCATGCTACTAGCATGTAAGCTTGCGAGCCTCGCCAAGGTGAGGACTTTACTTTTTCTTAGCTAACAAGCTCAAGCAAACTTTTAAATAAGCAGAAGCTGAGCAGCTCGCAAGCAGCTCACTTCATTTAGCCTACTGTACACAAAAAGTCCTTTTCAGTCTCACCAGATAAAATAGAACATATCACTTTTGAAAATATGATGAATTATCATATCACCAATGAACTAACACCAGCAATGCAGATATATTATACTGAATACATATTGTGAGGATCAAAAACAAAATGAATTTTTTCACTAACAACAAATCAGTTTCATGAACACCAAAAGATGTCACCATTTAACTGTTTATCATACATTTGTTAAAATATCCAAGTTCCAGAACCTTCAAGAATAATATTCTCTCTTCCCAGCCACCTAGATTTAGATGGCCATAAGTATGTTCATCAAAATGTGTAATGGTAAAAATTAGCTCTCTAGCATAATAAACCCCAGTTTTTATCTCACATTCTTAAGAGTTAGACTGTGAAGGGCAGGGTAGACTGTGAAAGGTGGGAGGAGAATGATGTAATAAGCACATCAGTTGTATCAAGTCAAAACATGACATACTCTTTCCATGCGTTGAAGAAGGGCGGTTCTGAATTGCTGAACACCACGTCCTCTTGATGTTAGATCTCGTCTGTAAGCCATCTCAAAGGCATAGACCCGACCTGATCCCAGAAAAGGCATCAATATGCATGAGAGCTTAGAATGAATTGAAGTTCAAGAAACCATTGCATTTTAGCCAGAACAGCAGTATAGAAAAATAGATCACTCTAATACAAATTCTTATATTTAGTTATGTCAGTATGCTGAGGAGCGAAGACAGTAATCAAGCTTAGCAGGAACAAAGTTCAAACCCATTTATCTCATACTAAAACAGAGAAAGCAACAAAAGATGCACAGGTAAAAAGAAATATGTACAAGGAAAGAAAAGATAGTCTTAACCGTTGCCCTCATTTGAACCCAATGAAGATTGAATAAAATAATGACCAAATAATAAAGTGTTAGCATCATCTGCTTGGAGTTGGATGTGTCAATGACTCGATCATCAGTCCATTGCCAGTCGAAATAAGAAAAAGCTCAACGGATGGAAACAAACTAGTGTTCATAGATGGTGATACTCGTACCATGTAACAATCAATAGGAGCATTGTTATAAACGTTGAGGTTCACTTAGCTATAACCTAAGGTGACAAGGTGTGTGTTCAAACAGTCAACAAGCACCTATCCTTTCACATGTATCCAATAATTGGTCTGTCCTGTAATCAGATTTTAACTCGATGTAAACTAAGCAGATGCAAACTCCTACACGGATTTATATTTCTATATTTAATTCTGAATTCTAAATGGGCATCTCCAATTCATATCTCTCGGCAAAATTGTCCTCAAGATGTATACTTTTCAAAAGAAAAGGATCCATCACCATCCTTGTTGTATCATAGTCGAGAAATTCAGAACCATACTCAGTTGCATGGAATTGTACAGCCAAGTAACTGTGCAACTTTCCATCTCCCATGTAGCAAGAGATTTATTATATCATTCATAAATGCTATTATAGATTAGAGACAAATACATTTATTAGATCAGGGCGACTTTGTCACCCGCATCTATTAAGTGTATTTTGGCCTGAAATACACTTAACACAAAAATACATAAACAATGAATACACTAAGAACACTTAGAAAATACTACATCAAGACTTGTCCCCTTTAGAAAATAAAGAACTTTGTCCTCAAGTTGGGGCAGCAGCAGGGCCACAAGAAACATCCTCAAATTAAGGCACAATATGTTGAACATCAAAGACATTAGAGATGCCCAAATGCGGAAGCAACTGCACTTGGTATGCATTGTCATTAATCTTACACAAAACCTCACAAGGACCAACTTTTCTAGCATTCAACTTCGTATAAGAACCATGGGTTGTCTCTCCTTGCTCAAATTAACCACACAAGGTCACCTTTGTGGAATATTACCTACTGTTTTGGCACATCAGTTGCAGCCTTGTATTTAGCATTGGATTTCTCAATTTGTACCTTCACTTTAGCATGGATTTTCTTCATAAATTCAGGCATATCTTCAGCCTTGACATTTTCTTTCTTAGAAATAGTTAAGGGGGTCAAATCCACCACACTAGAATGTCCTGAACCATACCCACTTCAAAAGGAGAAGTGTCAATGGTCCTATTAAGGGAGGAATTGTAAGCAAATTCAGTCAAAGGAAGACAAACAGCCCAACCCTAAGGATGATCTCCAACAAGATATCTCAACAAATGTTCGAGACTCTAGTTCACCACTTCCAATTGACCATCGGTTTGTGGATGGAAAATAGTACTAAAGTGCAACTCGGTCCCACTTTTCTTTACAAAGTCCTCCAAAAATAGGCAAGGAACTTAGCATCCCTATCAGACACAATTAAAATAGAAACTCCATGAAGCTTGTAAATCTCTTTTAAGGAAAAAAATAGCAATATTAGTAACATCCATGGTTTTCCAACAAGGGAATACAATGTGCCATCGTAGAAAACAATCCACCACAACCAAAATTGAGTCACTCTTCTTTTCTGTAGGTGGCTGCCCCAAAACAAAATCCATACTAATGAACTGACTAGGGGTGTGCAAAAAAAAACCGGAAGAACTAATAAATCTGTGAGACCCAGACCTGTCTCTTTTTGAGATTTTTATATATATTGATACGTTTCTTTCCACATATGTATCTTTGTGTTGCATGGATTATGTTTCCGTTGTACAACAGCATGTTTTCTATAGGTGCTATACGTGTTAAAGCATGCGGGGGTTTGGTTATGGTTGCCTTTTCAGTTTTCTCTCCCAGCGATGACTGCTCGAGCAGTGGGGAGCTCGCTCGAGCGGAATGGTGGCAAAGTGTTGGTTCGAGATGTGATCGCTTGAGCGGTGGATGTGCGCTCGAGCGGGATGGTGCCAGAGCGTGGCTCGGAGTGGGGTCCGCTCGAGCGGTTATTAGGCGCTCGAGCGGTGGTGTGGCAAGGCCTATGTCAACAAGGGGTCTGCTCGAGCGGTGGGTCCTGGGCGCGAATTTCTATAGAAGGTTATAAATATCTTTTGAGGCTCAAAATATCTATTTTCAAGCAAATCTCTTTCTCTCCACCTTTTCTCTACCTTCTCTCTAGTTTTCGGGAGGCCCGGGGCTTAGTTTTTTGCGGACGAATAGCAGATCCTTGTTGTCGGCGACGTGGGCTTCACATCCATCCGGACGGATTCTCGTTCCGACGAGGTTGGATTTTGAGGCGTCGAGTTTTTAGCTCTTTGAGGTAGAATTCTAGACCTACTGCTGTTAAAAGGGTGATATATGTAATTATATTTGTTTTCACCAGGTAAAAATGCATGAAATGCAGTTACATGTTTTAAACCTTGGTTTATGGGTAAAAGTGGGTTTTACGCCTTTTCTCGGTTTGATACATGATTCGGATATGTTGAGATATGTGGTTTTCAAAAGGAGCTTTGAAAACGAGGTGTTTTTATGAAAAACATAATTGTGCAGGTTTGGAGCTAACCCTTGGGGTTGAGTCTCAGTTTTATTGAACATATGTTGTTACATGCTTGTAGATCTTCATATTGATGGATGGGATCCCTTTTATATACATGCGATGTAAAACTGTTTTACGGATTTTCTTAAATGTTATCCATAGATGTACCGTGACAGTGGATTTAGTTGAGTTGGGCTTCCATTGCTCCTCGGTGTAAGTCCGGAAACATCCGCAGCGTAGGTGCTCTGTACCTTCGGGTTAGTCCCCGTAAATTGAGTGATTGGGTGCTTTGTACCCTCGGGCTCAAGTTCTGTAAATTAAGCAGTAGGTGCTCTGTACCTTCGGATTGAATCCCATAAATTGAGTGGTTGGTGGGTGCTCTGGACCCTCGGGCTTGACCCGTAAATTGGGCAGTTACGTTGTCGTGACTCCGTATAAAACTTGTCATTATCAAGCCCGTGGGCCTAGGGTAATGGACGAGAGTCTATAGTTGTTACCTTTGTCGGTATGACAGAGTCGGTACATAGGATGTCATTTATTTGTGTTCTCCTCGGCTGTGTGACCCGAATGGAGAAAAAATATTTTATTGTTTTATTTTCCTCGGTTATATGTTCCGAGCGAGAAAATAATATTTTGATGTATGATCCGGGTGAACAAAGATCATATTTTGATTACTGTTTTATTACAGTTTTTCCTTAATTGTGGCATGATATCTGTTAGGATGATATGCATAGTTTGAAGGATGAAAATATGAGTTTTACGATATAAAACTGTTTTTGAGGCTCGTGTTGGCTTGGTGGAAAACTTATGGTTTTCGAGAGAAAAACCTCTTTTTGGCTCCTATAGTTGAATCCGTGTGTGTATAATTGCACAACCTGCTTTACAGTTTTATTATCTTTTTCTATTGGGTTTCGGCTCACGGTGTGAAATTTTGCTGTAAAAACATTTTCAGGTGACCACGTGGAGTTGACCTAGAGGCTTGTGGTGACGGAAAGTTTGCCGTAGTTTTTCCTGTTTTTGTACATGTACTTATATATGTGATGCCTGTTTCAGAAGGCTGATTTTGTACGCCTTTTGGCGATATATTTATTCATGTATGAGTTTGCATGATTTCTGTTTATGAGAGATAAACTTGGGGATCTTTATTCAAATGTTGTAATGTTTTATAGTTGATGATGTTCCAACTGCAAACCTTATTTTCTTAAATAACTATTTTGATGGGTTTTCGCGTGACCCTAGTATTTGGGGCGTAACAATTTGGTATCAAAGCTCTGGGTTCGAATACCTATGAGCCATGAGAATGAGGGTACATCACCTTGTGAGGATGTATGTGTGCTTGATTGCATGTGTTATAGTATTTTCCTAACATAGCATGATAGCTTGTGATGTATACGTGGGCATGGAGGTTGGACCTTATAATTGATTAGTCTTGCCTTCGGGCGTTTGGATTGACAAACTTGAGAACCAAGTTAGAGACGCGTTTCGCGAACGTGATTTCTAGCTAGAAATCTGAGTAGGTTGTTTAGATGGACGAGTCTTTCTTGTTAGTTTTCCTCGGTATGTGAGATATGTGATGACATGATCTAAGTGGCTATGTGTTAGCATGTTTATGTGTGATCTGTCTTTTACGTTAGCAATAACATGTTATAGGAATGCTTATCCTATTATATTGCTTTCGTATAGAATTATGTTCACGCAGGGAGGACGAGGCCTAGGTCGAGGCCGTGGCCGTGGTGATGGCCGAAGGGGCGTTCCAGTCCCAGATGTTGGGGATGCTAATGCACCCCAAGGACCGATTGACGAGGGAGATTTGTTGCATGAGATGGTCGGCTCCATCCGGCAACTGGCTGAGGCCACTAGGGGAAGGGAGAATATACCTGAGTCAAGGGCAACGGTTGCGATACGTGAGTTTCGCCGTCTGGACCCTCCTACCTTTTCTGGGGATCCCAACTCCACAGTTGCCACTGAGTGGTTGGAGCTAGTTACCAGGATTTTGGATTCGCTCCAGATTGAGGAAGATGATCTGAGGGTTATATGTGCCACCTTCCAGCTGAGAGAGAGTGCTCACATGTGGTGGAAGTTCGCCAAGACCATAGTGGCAGGCACTTGGGAGGCATTCACAAGGGTATTTTTAGATAAATACTTTCCAGCGACGTTGAGGGATCGCTACAGAAAGGATTTCCTATTTCTGACTCAGGGAGCGATGTCAGTTGTGGAGTATGAGGCTGAGTTCACTAGCTTGTCTCGGTTTGCCCAAGAGATCATACCTACTGATGAGTTCAAGGCGAACAAATTCAAGAGGGGTTTAAGGCCCACTATCAGGGACAGAGTGGCAGCATTCCAGATGCAGGTCTACACTGAGTTGGTACAAATGGCCATGAAAGTGGAGGACACTCTGAATGAGACGCGCAGAGACAGGGACAGTCGGGGTCAGCAAGGAGCGGAACGTGCTCAGTCTCAAGAGCGCAGGGAGAACAAGCGTCGACGGACATCTGGTCCGAGTTCTCATCCGGTGGGTTTGTATCCGCCGCAATCTTCTGTATCCATACATCCCGTAGTCTCAATGGGACGGTCGGATCAGAGGGCGCTTTGTCATAGATGCCAGCGGCCAGGGCATCGTGCGGCATAGTGTAGGAGTGCAGCGCCTGTCCAAGCACAGTCACAGCCGCAGGCTCAAGGGAGAGGACCAGTGGTACGTTATGAGTGTGGCCAGTCTGGGCACATCAGGAGGGATTGCCCCAGAGGAGGGAGAGTGCGGAGCACAGCTGGAGCACCTGTTACTCCATCAATCCAGGGACGCCAGTTATCTCAATTTGCAGAAGGGGGTGCATCGGTACAGTCAGGTAGACAGTCTACAGTACAGGGCCACAGTGGGCAGACCAGAGCTTATGTGCTTGCAGATCCCAATTCATCCAGAGCACCGATCGTGCCCGATGCTGCTACTACCACCTCCATGATCAGAGGTACTTTTCTAGTCTATAGATCATGGGCCAGTGTTCTCATAGACACCGAAGCATCACATTCGTTTATATCATCTACATTTTCATCTTCTTTGGGGTTGGAAATGGACTGGTTGGGTAGTACTATGAGTGTAGAGACCCCAGTCAGTGGGAGTGTGAAGTTGAGTCTTGTCTGTAGATCCTGTGACTTGGAGGGCGCCGGTCGCTGTTTAGAGTTTGACCTTGTTGTTCTAGACATGACCGCGTTTGATGTCATACTAGGGATGGATTGGCTGACTATCTATCGTGCCTTTATCGATTGCGATCGACGGAAGGTAACAATTTGTACCCCGGTGGGAGATTGTTTTAGCTTTGTGGGGGACCGGGAGGAGGGTTTGGTGACTATACCGGGCGCTGTACGGAACCAGGGCAACCTGGGTTTCCTCTTTTCAACTCTCATGTTGGATGAGGTAGTTGGAGTTCGGGGGGAGTTACCTCCGGTGGTCTGCGACTATTCAGATATCTTCCCTAAAGATCTGTTTGAACTGCCACCCAGCCATGAGGTAAAGTTCTCCATTGACCTAGTTCCCGGAGCTACTCCCATATCTATACCGTCCTATCGGTTTGCACCTGTTGAGTTGCGTGAACTCAAGGTACAGCTTCAGGAGTTGCTTGACAGGGGGTTTATACGTCCGAGTACTTCACCGTGGGGAGCTCCTGCTCTTTTTGCGAAGAAGAATGATGGATCCTTGCATTTGTGTATTGACTACCGGAAGCTGAATCAGGTAACAGTGAAGAATAAGTATCCAATGCCGAGGATAGATGATTTGTTTGATCAGTTGAAGGGTTCGAGCTGTTTCTTGAAAATTGACTTGAGATTTGGGTATCACCAGCTGAGAATTAGGGACGAGGACATAGCAAAGATTGCTTTCCGGACTCGCTATGGTCACTATGAGTTTCTGGTCATGCCGTTCGGTCTGACAAACGCGCCATCCACATTCATGAATTTGATGAGTCGGATCTTCCATCAGTATTTGGACAGTTTTGTAGTAGTATTTGTGGATGATATTTTGATATACTCACCCACTAGGGAGGCACACGAGGACCACCTGCGAATCGTGTTACAGATTTTGAGAGAGCATCGCTTGTACGCGAAGTTTGAGAAGTGTGAGTTCTGGATATCCGAGATAAGGTTTTTGGGACACGTGTCGTTAGACGAAGTATCAGTGGATTCGTCAAAAAGACAGATGCTGTGACAGGCTGGAGCGACCGAAAAACGTTTTTGAGATTCGTAGTTTTCTAGGTTTTGCAGGATACTATCGGCCGTTTGTAAAGGATTTTGCGAGACTTGCTACACCAATGGCGCGTCTGACGCGGAAGGTTGACTAGCCTGTTTGTTTGGAGTGAGTCCTGTAAATCAGCATTCCAGGAGCTGAAGACGAGGTTGACTAGCACGCCAGTGTTGATCATCCCAAAGCGAGGCTTAGGGTATACAGTATATTGTGACGCTTCACATGATGGTTTGGGCTGTGTCTTGATGCAGGAAGGAAAGGTTGTAGCCTATGGTTCTCGGCAACTGAAGACGCATGAGAAGAACTACCCGACACATGATTTGGAGTTGGCAGCCGTGGTCTTTACCTTAAAGGCATGGCATCACTATCTTTATGGTGAGTATTTTGAGGTTTTCTCCGATCACAAGAGCTTAAAATACTTATTTTCGCAGAATGACCTAAATTTGCACCAACAACGGTGGATGGAGTTATTGGAGGATTACGATTTTGACTTGCAGTACCATCCAAGGAAGGCCAATGTGGTGGCTAATGCTCTTAGTAGGAGATCTCACGGGTCGTTAGCTTCTGTAGCTATACGTGAGTGGGATATGCTTAGAGATGTTGGGGAGTTTGATTTGTGCCTTGGAGAGACTGTGACGGGCACTACCTTGTTCTTAGTAGTTACTCGACCAGCGTTGATAGCACGTGTGCTAGAGGTCCAACAGACGGACCAGGAAGCTCAGATGATACGGAACCGTGTCGCTAGTGGAGAAGATACAACAGGATGGATTGTGGGATCAGACCAGAGTATGAGATTAGCAGGGAGGTTGTTTGTGCTAGAGTCATGTCGAACTGATCTACTACACGAGTGTCACCATTCGCGTCTTGCAGTGCATCCTGGAGACACGAAGATGTACCATGATCTACGTCGTCAGTTTTATTAGGCAGGAATGAAGAAGGACGTGCTTCAATTTGTTTCTCGGTGCTTTACCTGTCAACAGGTAAAGACGGAGCACCAGAAGCCCGGCGGATTGTTACAGCCGTTCCAGTATCATAGTGGAAGTGGGAGAATGTCACAATGGATTTTGTGTCAGGACTTCCTAGCTCACCTAGGGGACACGACGCCGTGTGGGTTGTGGTCGATAGGTTGACGAAGTCTGCACACTTTCTCCCCATCCGCGTGAAGGATTCAGTGGAGAGACTGAGTAACTTGTATGTCAGAGAGATAGTCCGGTTGCATGGAGTGCCAGTGTCCATTGTTTCTGACAGAGACCCGTGCCTCACATCGCGCTTTTGGCGGAGTCTTCAGGAGGCTTTGGGGACGAACTTGATGTTTAGTACTGCTTTTCACCCCCAGACGGATGGTCAATCTGAAAGGACTATACATATTCTGAAGGATATGTTAAGGGCTTGTGTTCTAGACTTCAGAGGTTCTTGGGAGGATCATCTACCGTTGGCAGAGTTTGCATACAACAACAGCTATCAGTCCACTATTGGGATGGCATCGTATGAGATTTTGTATGGTAGACCGTGTAGATCATCAGTATGTTGGGCCGATGTGGGAGAGACCACAGTCTTAGGACCCGACATGGTGCGAGCGACGACGGAGAAGATTGCAGTGATACGTCAACGTTTTTTAACAGCTCAGAGGCGTCAGAAGAGTTATGCAGATCAAAAGAGAAGACTTTTGGAGTTTGCTGTGGGAGATCACGTGTTTCTAAAGGTCTCGCCACATAGAGGTTTGATGAGGTTTGGTCGTAGCGGGAAGCTATCGCCGCGTTTCATTGGGCCGTTTGAGATCCTGAACAGGGTTGGAGAGGTTGCCTATCGTTTAGCTTTTCCACCTCAGTTAGCATCTGTGCATAACGTGTTCCACGTTTCTATGCTTCGAATGTATGAGCTTGATCCTTCTCATGTGTTAGATTGGGCTGAGCTGCGGGTTGATGAGGATGCCACCTATGAGGAGCATCCAGTGAGAATTCTTGATACAAAGGAGCAGTTGTTGCGGGGTAGAACTATTGCTTATGTCAAGGTCCCATGGCTTCATCGCGGGGTTGAAGAAGCGACATGGGAGCTTAAGTCTGGGATGCATGCTACATATCCAGACTTGTTTACCTCGTGACCTTGTTGCGAATTTCGGGGGCGAAATTCCTTAAGGGGGGAGAGTTGTAAGACCCGAACCCGTCTCTTTTTGAGATCTTTATATATGTTGATACGTTTCTTTCCACATATGTATCTCTGTGTTACATGGATTATGTTTCCGTTGTACAATAGCATGTTTTGTATAGGTGCTATACGTATTAAAGCATGCGGGGGTTTGGTTATGGTTGCCTTTTCAGTTTTCTCTCCCAGCGACGACCACTTGAGCGATGGGGAGCTCGCTCGAGCGGGATGGTGGTAGAGTGTTGGTCCGAGATGTGATCGCTCGAGCGGTGGATGTGCACTCGAGCGGGGTGGTGCCAGAGCGTGTCTCGGAGTGGGGTCCGCTCGAGCGGTTATTATGCGCTCGAGCGGTGGTGTGGTAGGGCCTATGTCGGCAAGGGGACCACTCGAGCGGTGGGGACCGCGCTCGAACGGTGGGGACCGCGCTCGAGCAGTGGGTCCTGGGCACGAATTTCTATAGAAGGTTATAAATATCTTTTGAGGCTCAAAATATCTATTTTCAAGCAAATCTCTTTCTCTCCACCTTTTCTCTACCTTCTCTCTAGTTTTCGGGAGATCTGGGGCTTAGTTTTTTGCGGACAAATAGCATATCCTTGTTGTTGGCGACGTGGGCTTCACATCCATCCAGACGGATTCTCGTTCCGACGAGGTTGAATTTTGAGGCGTCGAGCTTTTAGCTCTTTGAGATAGGATTCTAGACCTACTGCTGTTAAAATGGTGATATATGTAATTATACTTGTTTTCACCGGGTAAAAATGCATAAAATGCAGTTTACATGTTTTAAACCTTGGTTTATGGGTAAAAGTGGATTTTACGCCTTTTCTCGGTTTGATACATTATTCGGATATGTTGAGATCTGTGGTTTTCAAAAGGAGCTTTGAAAACGAGGTGTTTTTATGAAAAACATAATTGTGAAGGTTTGGAGCTAACCCTTGGGGTTGAGTTTCAGTTTTATTGAACATATGTTATTACATGCTTATAGATCTCCATGTTGATGGATGGGATCCCTTTTATATACATGCGATGTAAAACTGTTTTACGGATTTTCTTAAATATTATCCATAGATATACCGTGACAGTGGGTTTGATTGAGTTGGGCTTCCATTACTCCTCGGTGTAAGTCCGGAAACGTGCGCAGTGTAGATGCTCTGTACCTTCGGGTTAGTCCCCGTAAATTGAGTGATTTGGTGCTTTGTACCCTCGGGCTCAAGTCCCGTAAACTAAGCAGTAAGTACCCTGTACCTTCGGGTTGAATCCCGTAAATTGAGTGGTTGGTGGATGCTCTGGACCCTCGGGCTTGACCCGTAAATTGGGCAGTTACGTTGTCGTGACTCCGTATAAAACTTGTCATTATCAAGCCGGTGGGTCTAAGGTAATGGACGAGGGTCTATAGTTGTTACCTTTGTCGGTATGGCAGAGTCGGTACATAGGATCTCATTTATTTGTGTTCTCCTCGGTTGTGTGACCCGACTGGAGGAAAACTGTTTTATTGTTTTATTTTCCTCGGTTATATGTTCCGAGTGGAAAAATAATATTTTGAGTCCGGTTGTATGATCCGGGTGAACAAAGATCATGTTTTGATTACTGTTTTATTACAGTTTTCCCTTAACTATGGCATGATATCTGTTATAAAGATATGCATAGTTTGAAGGATGAAAATATGAGTTTTACGATATAAAACTGTTTTTGAGGCCCGTGTTGGCTTGGTGGAAAACTTGTGATTTTCGAGAAAAAACCCCCTTTTTGGCTCCTATAGTTGAACCCGTATGTGTATAGTTGCACAGCCTGCTTTAGAGCTTTATTGTCTTTTCCTATTGGATTTCGACTCACGGTGTGAAATTTTGCTGTAAAAACATTTTCAGGTGACCAAGTGGAGTTGACCTAGAGGCTTGTGGTGACGGAAAGCTTGCCGTAGTTTTTCCTGTTTTTGTACATGTACTTATATATGTGATGCATGTTTTAGAAGGCTGATTTTGTACGCCTTTTGGCGATATATTTATTTATGTATGAGTTTGCATGATTTCTATTTATGAGAGATAAGCTTGGGGATCTTTAACCAAATGTTGTAATATTTTATAGTTGATGATGTTCCAACTTTAAACCTTATTTTTTTAAATAACTGTTTTGGTGAGCTTTAGCGTGACCCTGGTGTTTTGGGCGTGACAAAATCAGTCCAAACCAATCTAACTGTATTCTTTGGTTTGATTTTTTAAGTGGACGGTTTGGTTCCAGTTCCAAATTTTATAAGAACTCTTCATTATACTTAGGTTATCGGATTAAGCTTTTAGAGAACCATATAAAACCGAATTGAACCGCTCCTTAATTTGATTACATTTATATTATGTTATGTATTATACATAAATAAAAAAGTTTAAAATATTAACTATTTTCTTTCTGACACTTTTTTTCACTGTTTCTTCTCTTTAACAATATAATGTTTACGTTCTGTTTAAAATATTGTAATATTATATAATTTATAGACTATTAATAACCAAACCAAACTAAGCATTTACCTAATCAATTGGGGTCAGCTACATGAATCTTTTTACAGCATTCTGCTATCTTAAGAGCCATATTTTCAGTTAGTTTCAATAAATGATACAGATTAAATAAGATTTGAATAAGATTTGCATAAGTATCAATTAGGATATTATATTAGATATTATTTTTTATATAATTTTGTTTCCTCGCCTTTGCCATCACCACCTCGCGCTATCGTCGTCTCAGTCGGCGTCACCAGCTTATGCCGCTGTCACCCTCACCCGCACCGGCTACACTATAAACAATAGGTCCTTTCCTTGTGCACACCGTCCAGCTATCCACGACCTAAATACATAACCCGACCCGACCCATTTTTGATTAAATTTGAAACATTCTTAAAAGCTCAATCACTAAACTCCAGTCAGCCCAACAACCCAACCTAACCTTTTTTTTTAAAAACATCCAAACCTTTTTAAAATAATAATAATAATTCAGCCCAAGGACCCAGCCCAATTTTTAAACAGAAAAAATTTATCAAATCCTTTACCATAACCCAGCCCACAAAGCAAAAAGGAAAGAAAAACAAAAAAAAAAAAGAAAGAGAACAACCGGCCCACTACTTTTTCTTCTAGTCCAAATTAACCATTCAAATCTTTAGCCCAAGCCCATTTCTTACCCCACTATTTGGGGTAATGGAAAAACACACACAAAAGAACACAAAAAACACAAAAAAATAATAATAATAATCAAACACTGCAGCGATCACACTTTCAGCTGAACTTGAGGACGAGTTCTTTTTCCAAGTGCAGGAGAATGATGAAGATTGAATAAGAGTTGCATAAATATCAATTAGAATATATTATATTAGAAATTATTTTCCTTTCTAATTATTTAGGATATTATATGATTTTTTTTCCTTTAGTTAAGGGATTCAAATTTTTATTTTTAGTTCAGCTTTAGGAATATAAATAAGATGATCTTTCGATGTATTGATCAGACTTTGATAAATAAAAATTGATATTGAGTGATTATTGTGAGATCTCTTGTTCTTTTGTTTACTAGTCTTTTACTTGTCAACCGTTCGGCATCAATAAGTTTATATCTTTTTTTAATACGACATCGCATGTCAATTTTAGTTTACCTCTCCCCCTAGTGTTTTCATTACTCATAATCTTATCATTTTTTCCTACTACTGCAACAACTGGTCTACGTTGTATATAGTCAAACCATCTTAACCTATTTTCCTTTAACTTATCCTCAATTGGTGCGACCCCTACCATTTCACTTATCTTTTTATTCCTGATTTTATCTTTTTTAGTTTTACCAAACATCCAACTTAACTTTCTCGTTTCAGCAATACTGATTATGTTTATGTGATCTTTATTCTATCCCATATAATTTATAGACTATTAATAATTAATAAAAAAAAACATAATACAAAGGAATAAAATATAATGCATACTTTATAGACACAAGACTATCATTTTATAATCTTATGAAACAAGTAATAAATCAAAAGGCAAAACAATATAAGAAAGAATAGAGAAAGAATAAATAAAAAGGCAAAAACAATGTATAATTTATTTAACATAAAATAGGCAATAAATATTTAATATTAGAACCGCCGTTTCAAACCAAAACCGAACAGTTCTATATTGGTTCGGTTTGGTTCATTCTATGGTACTCATGGTTTGGTTTCTGACTCTTAAATTCTTGGAACCATTCAAAATAGTTTGATTATTGGCTTAGCTCAAAATCGAACAAAACTAAACCGTGAATAACCCTTACATTGACAAGGACCATTTGGCATTGATAGAGGTATGCATAAACCCACATTAATTGTTGTCCTTTACTTCTTTGACAAATTTGGCACCTTTACACATATTTGCCCACATCTTTAATCACCTTGAACCGATAATACTCACGTTGGTGCAACATAATTAAAAAAAACATCAAATGGCTGCAAAAAGTTTTAAAAAATGCAAGAATTACTAGAAGGAGAGGAAGAGTCAAGTGGTGTGTTCGTCGCACCTCAATGTCCATACCGATGGTGACTTCATCGTGCATATAATGTCGTCAGCAAGTCGGCAGCATAATCCTTGAATTTGTATAAGGTCTTTCTAGGTCGGCTGGGAGTGCTCTAATACCAAGTTAGGTTGAAAATAAGGATTTAGGGTTATGTAATTCCTGACTTAGTTACACTAAGTGGCGAGAGCGGATGCCTACGTCTCGAATTCAGAAGCATGACTGGCCGTAAACTACGGGCATTGGACCAATAGGCTAGGAAAGCCTAAAGATCACAACCAAATACTACGAAAAGATGAAACGTGCTGATATACACTAAATAATTAAATAAAACAGTAATTCAAATTATAAAGAATAACTGTGGGAAGAAGGCAACCCACTGAAACAACCAATAGATTACAATAATCCAATTGCCAAGAATAGACTCCTAAAATTTCACGAGGATCAAACTTCATTTACCATCATATCCACGCACGAAAAGACTTTTCTTCTCTACCACACTTGGTTGCCGCAATTCTTAATGAGAATTTATTCTCATCATGTCCATACGAATGGCTTTGAAACCCTAATGTGGGTTTATATGGACAACTCTTTAGTGGCTATTACTAAAAGTAAAAGAATTCTAAAGATATTAAGCTACTAAACTTGCTCATTACCTTCATTATTTATTTTTCTTGTTTCTAAATTATTTTGCTTTCCAAAAACTAAGGCTTCCAAAGCTTCTTTTACTGCCCAAAATTTGTTCTTTTTTTCATGTTAGATAGCTTAATATACAATGTTGGGCCCATTTCCCAACAACTTAAATTTTTTGGACAATTGATGACATAATATGGTATAAGAGCTCTGGTTCTATGAGGTTTTCGATTCAAGTCTCGTGATATATTTTCATGTTACATTTGTTATTATGCACCCTGTGTATTGATGCACATATTCAGTTTGTTCGCCTCCCCACGTGCGAGATAGGGTCGCACGTAAAAGGGGATGTTGAATAGCTTTGTGAAGCGAAATCTCACATCGCCTGAGTACAAAAGTAATATGCAGTATATAAGCGTGAGGGCACCTTCACCTCAATAGCTAGCTTTTGGAGTTGAGTTTTACGCAAGACCGTACTACCGAGTGAGCACGCTGCACATGAGGGAGGGTACGAAGCGAAATCCCACATCACCTGAGTACAAAAGTAATGTACGGTATATAAGCGTAAGGGCACCCTCACCTCAATAGTTAGCTTTTGAGGTTTAGTTCTACCCAAGACCGTATAACATATATACATTGTTGGGCCCATTTTCTAACAGCTTGATATATGTTTCTCTATTATATTTGTTTGTTATTGTGCACTGTGCATAGTGTACCTATTTAGTTCAGTTTATTTGCCTTGTCACGTGCGAGACAGGATCGCACGTGAGAGGGAGCGTTAAATAGCTTGATATACAATGTTGGGTCCATTTTTTAACAACTTAAGCTTTTGGGACAATTAATGACTTAACAGTTTTTAATATAAATTTAATTTATTTTCTTTTTAAATACAAAATAAATATCATTATTTCTAGGGCCTAATTATTTAAAACTTGGTGTTATATTCTTCACCCCTTAAAATAATTTCATCCTCGAAATTTTAAGAATCCCACCTTTAAAAATTTATGTAGTTAATACATATTCTTTCACTGCACACTGTGATTAACCTGAAATGTGTAATTCTTTGATTACACCATGACTTAAAAAATATTGCTAATCATAACATACTAATAATTCGATCTTAGTAAATTCAATCTGCAAATATAATTTCTTATGGACATCCAAAATATAAGATTTTATAACTAATTAAACCACTAAACAGAACTACAAATTTTATATGCAAATTCATCTTAAAAAATCATACCTCTCTATATACCACATATTAGAGTTTCACTTCCAAGCAATTGTATATGGTTTTCTTGTATCACCACCAAACAAGAGCTACTTGTTCTATCTAATCTTTTAACTTCTCGATATACCAATACCACAAATTATATAATAATACATGAAAAAGTCTAACCACCACAAGGAGCCATATATTAGTCTCCAAATGACTTCAAAATTACTCCTCATTTTACAAAAGATCATTTGCCTTTTCTAGCTCTCTAATCACAATACATCAAACTACTCCAAGATAAAACTTATCAGACACCCAAATTAAATATTTTCCATCAATAGAACTATTTAAATAAAAGCACCTATTT
The DNA here is from genome assembly GCA_034768845.1 of Heliamphora exappendiculata. NCBI lineage: Eukaryota > Viridiplantae > Streptophyta > Magnoliopsida > Ericales > Sarraceniaceae > Heliamphora > Heliamphora exappendiculata. The sequence goes on from JAOTRH010464620.1 coordinate 19,705, forward strand.
AATTGCATCAAACGTGTCACAAATTATATTTCAAAATCATAATCATCCAAACATTAAGAACGTTTTCTAAACAGATATTATCGAAAGTAGTACAAAATCACGAGTCAATTTTACTTAAGAGCAATACAATTACATATACTGAAATATCATTTATAAGTTTAGTGTGCTACTTTAACCCAAACAATGAAATGACGTCCAAGATTTTTTCAGTAGGTCAAAAACCGCAAATTGAGTAGTGGAGAAATAACATTTAAAAATCCTCCAAAAGTAGTTAGCACACCAAAGAGTACCATAATATTTCTTCCATGAATTATAAAACTCTCTAGCTATGTCTATTACCTCAAGTAATACATTGATCAATATGTAGTTTCCTAAAACTTTTGTCCATCTTTTCTAACGCAAAGTCTTTATAAAACCACCAATATATCCATTTTGCAGTAACTCCCAATCACAGTGGCCTTATAATGTAAATTCAATCTCACTACGCATAAAAGAATAACCTAAACAAAATATCTGTACGATCACTAGAACTAATTCTTTTTTTTTTATGTCAACGCTAGATACAAACTACAATCCTACAAGTGAACAAAATATACTGCACTTCATAATAGAGTATTTACCCACGAACACACAGAAATCTATAAGGACTCTAGGGACCCTAGCCCCCCAATACTAATATAATGCAGTAACCATATGATGCAATGTAAAATAACTAGGATATGATAACCCGAAGCCCTTATACTACTCCTGTCATGCCTCGAATCCGGAGGCATGACTAGCTATGGATTACGGGCCTTGGCCCAATAAGCCACGAAAACCTAAAGATCAAAACCAAATATTACGTAAAAATGCAAAGTACTAATATATACTAAAATTTGGAGTAAAACGGTAATTCAGACTATAAAGAACAACTGTGGGACACAAAGAGCCCACTGAAACAACCAATAGATTACAATAATCCAATTGCCAAGAATACACTCCGAAAATTTCACGAAGATCAGACTTCATTTACCATCCAATCCATGCAAGAAACAACTATTTTCTTCTCAACCACACTTGGCTGCCGCAATTCTTAATGAGAATTTATTCTCATGATGTCCAAAGAATGGCCTTAGGACCCTAAGGTGGGTTTATATGGATAACTCTTTAGTGGCTATTACCAAAACTAAAAGAATTTCAAAAATATTAAACTTGCTCATTGCCTTCATTATTTATTTTTCTTGTTTCTAAATTATTTTGCTTTCCAAAAACTAAGGCTCCCAAAGCTTCTTTCACGACCAAAAATTAGTCCCCCTTTTTTGTTTCTAATATTAATTTCTTTTCTTTTCTTTTTAAATACAAAAAAAATGTCATTATTTTCTATAGCCTAATTATTTAGAACTTGGGGTGTTACAACTTACAACAGGAGTGAGAGTGAGATCGGGGAAGGAGAGTGAGGGTATATAGAAAAGTCTAAGGTTAAGAGCACTTATGGAAGTGTTTATATATTTTTATATATTCTAAGAAATATTTTTTATTTAATTGTAATATATGTTAAAATATAGTAAATATTATACACTAGTGTCAAATACAGTTTATTTTTTGTTTATATAAATAAATACTACTTAAATGTAATGTACTAAAATAGATTTGAGTTAATTTTATTATATAATCTCATGAATTTTGTAGATTTTCTTTTACTTCATAACTTTTCTTTTGTTTTTTTGAGTATTATATGTTTGAGAGGTTCCATCTGTTGTGGATTTGAGTTAAAACTCAACTAAATCCAACCCACAAGTCAAGTTGTTGAAGAACTCAATCAAACCACAAACAAATTACAAACAAAAACGAGAATAAATAAGCAACCAAGATGCACAAACAAGTTTTTATGTGATTCGGCAATGGTGCCTATATCCACGAGCTCACAACATAGAACAGGTTACCAGTGTTTAGGGGCTTCAGAGAGAAGAATAGAACTCAGAAAACAAAGTTAAGATAGCAGGCGGCGTAAACCCTAGCAGCCTTTAAACGCACTGTTCTCGTGCAGACCGATCGATCGGTCAATTCTAACTCTCAGTTTCTGTTGCAGACTTGCGAGATACTGTAAGCTCTCTTTGACTGATTGATTCCGGTCGGTCTGTCTCTAATAGGGATTTTCTTCACCTCTAACAATCTCCCACTTAAAGTAAATCCACTTCAAGCCTTCTGCAACCCAGAAACCAGACCTCTATCACCTCATAACACTGGCCAACTGAATCCCGTGTGAGCCACCCTCCATTCTTCTAAGCCCGAAGACCAACAGAAGCTGAACTGTCCCTTAGCTTCTTAATTGTCACAACCTCTGTGAACATGTTGGTAGGATTTTCATTCGTATGAACCTTCTCCAGATTGAACTGCGTCTCTTCCAGTTGAGACCGAATAAAATGATACTTTATATCAATATGCTTGGTTCTTGAATGAAATGCCGAGTATTTTGCCAAATGTATAGCACTCTAATTGTCGTTATACAACTGACACTTATCCTGACCTCTTCCCAATTCTTTCAAGAAACCCTTTATAGCCAAATCAGCTCATTACACGCTTCAGTGGCTGCGACATATTCTGCCTCGATGGTAAAGATCGTCACTATCTTCTGCAACCTGAAACCCAGCTTACCGCTACACTGCCCAAGGTAAACACATACCTTATTGTACTCTTCCTACTGTCGATGTCCCCAACTAAGTCTGAATCCACAAATCCTTTTAGCTGAATCCCTGAGCCCTCGTAACATAAAGCATACCGAGTGGTACCCCTGAGATACCTCAGAATCCACTTAACTGCTTCTCAGTGCTTCTTGCCATGATTTGACATGAACCTGCTCACAACACCCACTGCATAGGCCATGTCCGGCCTCGTGCAGGTCATGGCATACATTAAACTACCCACGGCTAACACGTACGGTACCTTTGCCATGTAATTCCTTTCTTTCTCTGTGACAGCTCGATGTTCCTTTAAAAGTCTGAAGTGACTTCCTAAAGGTGTGCTAATAGGCTTAGCACCTTCTATGTTGAAACATTGCAGGACCTTTTCAACATACTCTAACTACGAAAGTTCCAACTTTCGACTCTTTCTGTCCCTGCTGATCCTCATCCCGAGTATCCGTTTGGTTTCTCCCAAAACTTTCATAGCAAATTCCTGAACAACTGTGCCTTAAGATTTGAAATCCTATCCATGCTGGATCCTACAATCAGCATGTCATCTACATGGAGGAGAATCAGGTACGAGTTGGTGAACTTCTTAATATAGCAACAATGGTCACCATGGCATCTGTCGAACCCTGTCTCTGCCATAAAGTTGTTAAACCCCTTATACAATTGCCTAGGTGCCTGTTTTAACCATACAAGCTCTTCTTCAGCCTGCATACCATTTCCTCCCCTTTAACCGAGTACCCTTGTGGCTGCCGCATATAGATCTCCTCTAGGTCACCGTAGAGGAATGCTGTCTTGACATCTAGCTGCTCTAGATACAAGTCTTCTGCAACCACAATACTTAGAACTGTCCTGACAGTGGATATCTTCACAACTGGTGAAAATATCTCCGTGTAGTCAATTCCTGGCTTCTGTTGAAAATCTTTGACCACCAAGGGCCTTGTACCGCTTGCTCCCACCAGCTTTTTCTTTCAGTCTGTAAACCACTTGTTCTGCAGTGCCGACTGACCCTTGGGCAACTGAACCAGATCCCAAGTCTTGTTTGATGACAAAGACCGCATCTCTTCATCCATCGCACGCTCCCACTCGCCCTTTGCCTCAACCTGCAAAGCTTTTTCAAAGCACTCTGGCTCACCACTATCTATCAATAATAAATAGTGCATAGAAAGGGAGTATCTAACTGTAGGTCTGCTGGCTCTAGTAGATCTCCTTATTATGGGAGTCTGTGGCTCTGCCTGTAGAGTTGGCCATCTGTTCACATCTCGGGGTTCCAAAACTTTGCTAGACGATCCCTCAAACTCAGCATAATCTGACTCGTCTATTGTCTTACCCTTCTGATCTTGTTTGTTCTTGTATAAAACTGACTCATTGAAAACCACATCCATACTCACAATTTTCCTGCTTTCTAGATCCCACTGCCTATAACCGTAGCTATCTGTACCATAGCCAACAAACACACATTTTCGAGACTTGGGGTCTAACTTTTCCCTATTTTCTTACTCAACGTGTACATAGGCCATGCAACCAAAAATGCGTAAATGGAAAAATTTTACCTCTTTCTCGGTCCATGCTTCTTCTGGCAGTCCACAATTCAATGGAACCAAAGGCCCCCTATTGATCAAGTACGATGTTGTACTCACTGCGTCTGCCCATAACTGCTTTGGCAACCGGCATGTAGCCTCATACTCCAAGCACGCTCCATGATCGTCATGTTCATGTGTTCTACCACTATGTTCTGCCTCGGCTTCATCGAAACAATTTTCAGTCTTCTGATCCTGTTTTCTGTGAAATACTCTTCAAATTCTTTGCTACAATACTCACCGCCATTATCAAACTTCAAACATTTTAACTTCAGACCTGTCTCATTTTTAACGAATGCCTTCCAATTCTTGAAAGTAATAAACACGTTTGATTTATTTTTACAGAAGTAAACCCATAACTTTCTGGTAGTATCATCAATGAAAGTTACGAAATATCTCGAGCTACCAATAGAGTGTATATGAATAGGTCCACATACATCTGTATGTACCAGCTCCAATCTGTCTGCCTTTGGAGTCTTCATCTGCTTTGTAAACCTGACATTTTTCTGTTTCCCAAAAATGCAGTCTTCACAGAATTCCAAGTCCACTGACTCGATACCCAATAGCTTTCCTTTCTGAGCCATAACTTTCATTCCTTTCTCACCCATGTTACCGAGATGCGTGTGCCATGTATTGGTGTCTCCCTTTGATGCTGCCACTGTTATACAACTGTAAGAACCCGATAATACATATAGTGAACCATCCTTTTTCCCCCGCGGCCAAAACAAATGACCCTTTACTCATCTTCCTGGAATCTCCCCCGAACGACGTCACGATTCCAAATTCTGACAGCTAACCCACTGAAATCAAGTTCCTTATTAGACTAGGTACGTGTCTAACATCATTTAGCTTCGGTACTGTACCGTTAGCTTGTGTGATCTGCACTTCACCATTTTCAACTATACTGCAAGCCATGTCGTCCCCGAAATATACCTTCCCGAAATTACCCTTCACATACCCGTGAAGTATATCAATGCGAAGAGTGGCATGAAATGACGCTCCCGAGTCAACAATTCAGAAATTAGTTCTACAATCCAATGCACAAATCAAATCATCTATGTTTTCTTCATCAGAAACATTAACAATAGCCTTACCACCTTGATTTGTGTCGTCGCGCTATTACCTCGAAGCTTTGCAGTCTTTCTTGAGATGGCCCTTTTGTCCACAGTTCCAACACCCAGCTGACTTCTCCCAAGTCAGTGATTTGCCTCGTGACTTGGATCTGTAGTTTTCCCGACCTTTTTGATCCTTCCTATCGGTCTTCCTTCCTCTCCCTTCAGCGTTCAACGCTGACCCTGATGTCGGCCCTTCACCCGCTGTTTTTTGGCGTGATTCCTCTCCCAAAATAGAATAGGCAACGTCCTCCAACCTTAGCTTATTTGATGCTGAGGAGTGGCTGACTGCGACAACCAAGCCGCTCCAGCTTTCTCGCAAATTGGACAGGAGAGCTAGGACTCTAACTCCATCATCAAACTTAATCCCAACGGACTCCAATTGATTTACAATGGAGTTAAACACATTGAGATGCTCTGCTACAATGGCGTCATCTGCCCTCCTCAAATTGAATAAGCTCTTCATCAAATATACCTTGTTTGATGTAGTGAGTTGATCATACATCTTTTCTAGCGCCACCAATATTCCTATCGTCGTCTTCTCTTTTGCGATATTGGAGATCACCGACGGTGCGAGACTCAGTCGCACGGTCCCCAAAACCTTTCGATCCAATATCTCCCACTCGGCCCGCGTCATCTTCTCTGGTTTCTCCCCAATCAATGGTTGAAATAAGTCCTTTTGATACAGAACATTCTCTATTTGCATCCTCCAAAGGGCGAAATTTGAACCGTTGAACTTCTCGATCTTGATTTTCCCGTCGTTTGCCATGTCGCGTTCTTCAATCTCTGAACCTTACTCTGATACTAGTTGTTGTGGATTTGAGTCAAAACTCAACTAAATCCAACCCACAAGTCACGTTGTTGAAGAACTCAATCAAACCACGAACGAATCACAAACAAGAAAGAGAATAACCAAGCAACCAAGATGCACACACGAGTTTTTACATAGTTCGGCAATGGTGCCGACGTCTACGCACTCACACTTTCACTATAATCAATATAGAACAGGTTACAAGTGTTTAGGGGCTTCAGAGAGAAGAATAGAACTCAAAAAACAAAGTTAAGACAACAGGCGACATAAACCCTAGTAGCCTTTAAACGTATTGTTCTCGCATAGACCGATCGATCAGTCAAACCCTAACAGCCTTTAAACGCACTGTCCACGCACGGACCGATCGATCGGTCAATTCTAGCTCTCAATTTCTGTTGCAGACTTGCGAGATACTGCAAGCTCTCTTAGACCGATCGATCGGTGTCGGGATTTTCTTCACCACCAACACCATCCTAGTTGGAGCGAGGTTCTTTATCAATGGGAGCGAGGTTCTTATAAGATTCTTACTTTAGAGAGCAGGCGCGAGGTTCCGAAGTGCATTCATCACCCTAGAAGGAGGATTCTGCAACAAAGGTTCGTAAAGAATAAGAGATGAGATATGAGAAAGAGAGGAAGAATAGATTCAAGGTTGCATGACGAAACCCTACACGACTACACCTTAAACTGCATTTATACTAGAGTCAAAGAATTACAAATATACCCCTCCTGATTCATGCAATAAAATAAATAATATGGAAATAAGCTCTTGCCTCCAACATTATGAAGTAAAATTGACGAAAAATTGATAAACTGTCCAATTTATAGGCCGTTTTACTATTTTTCATCCAATATAAGATTTTTTAACGGGCAAGATCCATCTTAATAAAAGTTTTAATGAGCAAGGTCCTTTTGGGACAAAAATACCCTAGAACAAATAAATTTATCTGTCTTTTCAAAATACGTATAAAGAATACAGATAAATTAATCTATCTTTTATGGAAAGCACGTATAAAGAATACAGATAAATTTATCTGTCTTATTGAAAGCACGTATAAAAAATACAGATAAATTTATCCGTACATTTTCAAAACATGTATAAAGAACACTAATAAATTTATTTGTTTGCATTATTTGTATAAATAAGTAAACAGATAAATTTATCTGTTAGACATAAATAAGTAAACAGATAAATTTATCTGTTTGCATTATCTGTGTTGATATGCAAATAGAAAAATTTATCAGTTTGCAGGGTATTTTTGGGAGAAATCACGCAATTGGACCTTACACGTTAAATTTTTGTTGATGTACCTTGCGCGTTAAAACTTATTTTTTTAAACCTTTGACTGAAATCCCCTAAAATAAATACCTCATGAATTTCCTACTGAAACTGTCATGCCTGGGCAGCAAGCGTGTAATTTGGCCATAACTTGGTCTATACTTATTGAAGCCTTGCAAGACCAGTGCCATTTGAAATAGATTTATAATAGATCATTTTTGAAAAATTTCATGACATTTGGACTTACATTCTGCTTAATATGAATTTTTAAAGTTGACCCTACAATTCTGAATTTTCTAAAAAATGGAGAAAAAAATGCTCTGTTTAGATCTTCAGGCCATATTTACTCTTCACAACAGATTTTTGGCAACTTTTAGTGAATAGAAAACATGCCTGGAGGCCTAGAATGAATTGGAAAGATGGTTTTCAAACATATAATATTATCTATTTAATTGGAATGAACCTTCAGATGTAAGATCAAGTGTTTTCAGACTTGGAAGAACTAAATGGACTTCGTGAATCTTTTCCCTACTTAATTGGATTTGGCCTAATTATACTGAGTAATTCATAATAATGATTTTCCCAATCATGCTATAAAAATCGGGGTGTGACAAAAACAATAGCTTGACAACTTGAAGGGGATTCATTCCTCTACGTCCTGGACTAAAACTGCAGCTTCTTAATTAGTCTATGTTTTTGGAATAGTTTATCGATGTGACGATGTATTCATCAAACTGAGAAAGGGATATTGAACAACTATCTTCGCCCT
>JAOTRH010464631.1:0-80000 GCA_034768845.1 Heliamphora exappendiculata
GGTTCGAAAGTTGGCCTTTTCAGCTGCAGTTTATTGCATTTGGAAAAAGTGTAACTCCCATAAATTTCAAGGGCACACGCGTAGTTGTAAGGTGGTGTTTAAGGGGATTTGTGATTTATTTAGAGGAAGGATCTCTACTAGACACTGAGTTCCTGACTCGGTGACCAATAGGGCTATCTAAGAGGAATTGGGTGTGTCACCTAATATATTTGGTACTAATTGTTGAACTGTACTCCTTTATCTTTGCAGCGAAGGGACAACTTTACGTGTGAGTTTTGGGATTGTTTTTTGGAGTGTTGAGGGATACACAGTTATGAGTGAGTTATAGAGTGATTTATGCTAGCTCTATTCCCTATAACCTTTTATCTTTGTGCAGATTAGAGCGGAAAATCTAGGTGCTGTGAGGCTTGTTTTCCTTTGTTTTGAGTGATAGAGGTACACTATATTGAGTGAGTGATGGGAGGTTTCTAAACTATATGATTGTGTTTGCTCTCTGTGCAGTGACTCTCTTTGGGAAGCTGGAGTTAGATTTGCGTCTACCTTTTTCTTTGGAGAGTTGAGTGATACACATTGAGAGGAGGGATGTGAGGCTGTTAATGATTTTTTTTTCTCCCTGTGTGCACAGGTCCCGAGTGGTAGCTTATCTCCACAAGAAGAAACCTTGACAATAATGTTTTTGGCTTCGCTTTTGTGGGCCTGTTGCTACACTTGTGGGATGATATGGGTTTGTTACGGAATAACATGTTTTGGTGGTTCCATGTTTATATGTTTTGCTTAGCTATGAGGGATGTTTATTTTTTTTGGGTAATTAAGTGTAACATAAAAGAAAAAGAAAAAAATGTACATGTTACCAAGAGGCATACCTCAGGTGATTACATCAACTAACATTTAGGAGGAAACCTCCTACCAATGAAACACAAATAAACAAACCTACCAACATCAATAACAGGACACACTTTACCCCCCGCTTGACAGCGGGGGAAGCTATCTAGCAAAGCATATTCCATGCACAACTCGCATGGATAGGAAGAAAAAGTCAACTTACTACGAGGGCCAAAACCAAGCCACCAAGTAGAATTAGTTGTCCAACACAAATAGACAAGAATCCCGCTGAAGCTCGGCTCCTCGAAAAGCTATAAACCTCATATAGAAAAAATCTTCTCACCTCAGAAGTTCTGCCAAAGAACCCCTACAAAGCTGAGAAAATAACCAACCTCAAAACCTCAGGAGGTCAAAAGAGACTGGTCCTCTAACTACGGTGCTAGGAAGCAGGAGAAAGGATAGCCCAAAGGGAACCTCAGCTAGGAGAATGAGGCCAGCACCGTACCAACTTCGCCAACAGACCCAACTCCGCTCCCTAACCAAACTGGGAACCAACCCAGACGTAGCCCGAACAAGTAAAAAATGAAACCTTCCCAGCCAAATAAAAGGGGGGGAGGGATGTTCATAACCTATCTAGTGGTTTTGTTTTGCTTATGTTGTCTCCTACTATAGCTATACGATAGGAGTGGCGTTATATTGGTTTTAGCCTCTCGGTTTGAGTTTTCTCTGTACACTTTTGTGGTCTCATGTTGCTATCTATTCGGTTTCATAGGCTTATGTTTTGTTTGAATTTTGTGTTGTGTACATTTGTAAATAGCCTTCCCTTTTCAGCTTGTGTAAGGGAATGTGTTGTGCGTGTGGGTATGTGTGTAGGTGGGTTTGGTTTGTACATGTTTTCCACCTGTCTCAGACTATTAGCCCTGTGTATTGGGTTTTCTACTGGTCTACTTTGGATGGGCGTGCTACTGCGGTTTTGAAGGGGCTATGGGACTTGTTCATATTTAGTTGGTTTGGTTCTTGAGGTTGAATGCAATGTATAAATGGTGGTCCTGGGATGCTGCGGCTTAGTGTATTAACAGTGGGCTTTTGATAATTGCATGGGCTGTTATTACTGGTAGTTTCAAATTGCTTAGACTGTTAGGGTCTTTCCTGTTGCGATTTTTTGAAAATGGATGGAAATTACTTGGACTGTTGTGTTTTGGAATTTGCGTTGTGCCTATTTTAATGATTATTTTGTATAGGCATCTAAATATTTGGTCTACCAATGTATGGTTTTCTAGCCCATTACCCATAAGGAGTTATGGTTTAGGCATCCATAATTAGGTTTATTTTGGTTATGGTCATGTTCAGACCTGCTGCTTTTGGTCTTGATAAATTTGGTTATTTGGTTTTATGGGTTTGTAAGGCCTGGGGTATGCCCCTTATAAACATGTAATTATTTTCTTTCTTTTATGTTACATTTAATTATCCAAAAAAAAGAGTGAAAATCATTAAGTGAGAATGAAGTAAAGATAAATGATTAGAAAAGCATTGATGTACAAGTATGAGACATGATTTGAAGCCCATGGTTTGGAATTGAATTAGGGAGATGGACTCCTGGTTATCAATGAATAATGATATGGTTAATCGAATATTGAACTGATGGTAATTACCCAAAAAAATATTGAACTGATGGTGGATATGAATACGTTGGGCTTAACTAGCTCCGCGGGAAAAGACTGAAAACTTGTGCAAGCTGGGTATCGTTGCCCTCGAGTTAGCCCCGTAAAATGGACACAGGTAAGATTTTCGTGGTTGTGATGACACGGCTAAGATTGTCGTGGTAGTGATTTGGATTCACGGCTAAGATTGTCGTGGCTTCAGTTCAATATTGAATGAACGGAATGGATGGTTAATTTAATAATGAACTGATGGTTGTGGCTACATGGCTAAGATTGTCGTGGTAGTGATTTGGATTCACGATAGAAATTGTTATGGCTTTGGTTCAATATTAAATTAACGGAATCTCATAACCACCTGTTTCTTCGCCTGCCCCTTTTATTAGGATGTCTAGACGAGAGTCTTAGCCAAGTGTAGGATTATCTGCTCTAAGACGTCTTGGTTGGCTTGGCGAGATGCATTTGCCTCAAGGGTGGTGGGTAATATGCCCTTAGTGCCATTCTTAATAGACTATCCTTTTCTACCGCCGTTTGCATTTGGAGGGTGCGGAACCTTAGGAAATTCTAGAGAAAGAAGAAGGATTGGGAGAGTGTCCTGAGGGATATCTCTGATATGGTCGGAGATAGGTTGTCCTCTTATAGGAAAGTGCCTATCAATCCGATCAATATGGAGATCCAGTGTGATTGGGGTTTGGCAATGGATATTTTTTCTACAACTTGTCCATTATTAATCTGGTTTGTTTTGCAATTTGGCTTCCGTGCATGGATGTTTGTGAGATTTGTTTCCCCCTTTTTTTGGAGGGCTGAGCGATACAGCTTATGTGAGTGATGTAAGATATACACTCTTTTGTGCAAGGGTATGAGGTTTGGTTAATTATATTTCTTACGTTTGTTCACTTGTGCAGTATTTCCAGCGACGTGGGAAGCTTAGTAAGCTTTGCTTCTTATTCCTTGGAGTGTTGAGCTTTCTATAGGGAGCTTTGTTCCACCTTTTTTGGAGAGCTATTTTTCTCTTGTGCGAGTGATGTGAGGTTCTGTCTTAAGCTTTGTAATATGTTTGTCACTTGTGCAAGTTCTCTAAAGTAGGGGAGGCTTAGTGAGATTTGCCTTTGTCTTTTCTTTGGAGTGTCGAGTGATACACATGAATGGAGTGATGTGAGGTGGTTTTGGGTGTGTGTGTTCATTAGCTAATTTCTTTATGCCCTTATTTTGGTTTTCAGGTTTTTCATTCTGGCTACCCCGAAAAAGAAGAAACCTAAACTGGCTTGAGGCTCTTAGCTGGTTGCTGCATTGATTTGGGGTGATCCTATGAGACACGCCTTTGTCTCCTTTGTGATTTACCTAGCTATGAGAGATGTTCATAGCTTTTGGAATTTGGTGTTTTAGCTATGGCCCTACATTTTTTTTAGCTTTTGTCTCCATGTATTTTGTTGGTTATCATCTGGTTGGGTAGATCTCCTCTTCTTTATTAGATGCTTTCAAGCTTTGTTTTTAGCCTTCTCTTACGGCTTGTGTAGGGGACCGTATGTGTGTGTTTTTTCGGATGTGTGTGTGTTTGGATTCCTGGTATAACCTTCAGTGGGTTTCCTTTGATGTCTTGGTGTTCTCCTTTATGTTGGGGTGGTGATTGATCATTTCGGTGGGTTGTTGTGGGTACACCTCAGCTGCTGTGGGTTCTTATGAGGGTTTGTTTCCTAATCTTATAAGTTGTTGGTTTTTTTTGGAGACTGGCTGTTAGATGTTTTTTCTACGACTTTTTGGATGATGGCTGGGTGGCGTTTGGTTTGATGGTCTGTTTGGGTTGCTGGTACTCAGGATTTCAAGGTGGGGCAATTTTGTTCTTGCTTTGTGGTTGATGCAATCAACAGAGCTAGGATGGATATTATTGCTGCAGCTTTTTGAGGTTAGCTGGACAGTGTTTTGTCTGTTGGGCTATTTTGGTTTGTTTGCGCCTACTTCAATGTTTTTTTTGTACATGCTTTTTGTTTAATAGTTGTGTGGCTATTTGTATAGCGTTATGTTTGGTTGGCCTAGCTTCCTTCCCCATTATTTCTCAATTATGTGGTGGCAACTATGGCCTTCTCTTTGCTGTACTTCAGTTGATTGTCTTTGTGGTTTGGTTGTTCTGTTTTGGTTTTGGTTTAGCCGAAAGCTTCTTTGCTTTTGGTTTTGTTTCTGGAGGTGTTTTGCAATGCCGGAGGTATGACCCTTTTATTTTTGTATATTTTTTTCTTTTTATGTTACAGTTAATTACCCAAAAAAATGATGAATTGAAATAAAAGTCAAATGATTTAATAAGAAAGAGTAAAGATTTTTTTTTGGGTAATTAATTGTAATATAGAAAAAGAAAAACTTACATGTTGTCAAGGAGGATACCCCATTCGTCCGTTCTTACCCAAATGATTTAGTAAATAAAGAATGAAGAGATTCGGTTTAGTAATTTGATTAATGAAATGAAATAGAAATGCGGGTAAGAACGAATGAATGGGAAAGATAGTTAATGATTCTATAATGGATAATGATGAATTTGGGTTTGGTAAATGGTTAAGGAGAAAATAGAAAATTTTTTGGGGTAATTAAATGTATCATAAAGAAAGGAAAAAATACAAGATTCCAAGGGGCATATACTCCAGGCAGAAACAAGCTTACCAAACAAAACAAAAGAAAACTAAGCAACATGAGCCACATTGCCCCAGCAGAGAGCGGGGGAGATGAGAAAACAAAGCAAACCCTCAAAACTGGGGAAAGAGGGACACCAAAACTAACTAACCAACCCTGCTAGAAAGAACTACCAACCAACAAGGCCAAAAGATCGCTTTTTCTTTTTCTTGCCGCTGGACTGATTAGCTTGCTTACTCACTGTCTTCTGACTATTTCCATCAATGTGAAGAAAACTCCTTTGGGATGGCCTAGGTTTTCTCTAAGCTAGATTCTCGAGATCTGTTCTGTTCATATCTTATTACAGACTTGTAGGGTCTCCCACCGCTTATGATTGACGACCCTGTTTGCATGGTAGGTTGGTATTTTGCTTTGGCAGGATTTGAGCTGGAGTTTTCTCGGGCTGATCTATCGGTTGCTTCTTTTGGCTAGGTAGGAGCCCATCTACCTCAGGTACCTTACTCATAGACCTCTGAAGATTCCCTTCAGTTGTCCGTTGAACTTGAGTTTTGATCCTTAGTGGTTCTGTTGTCAAAGTCTTTATTTGGATGGGGAATCTTCTTTCAGCTTATAGAGGATCTTTTGCAAGACTTATGAGGAGAGTATGTCTTCTCCTGCCTGATGTTTGGAGCTTTTCAAGGAGCCGGGCTTCAGCAGGTTTTTTGTGTCTATTGGTGTTGGACGACCAGTTCTACTTGTTAGATTGGTTTTTTCTTCTTTATTTGTGTCTTTGTCCTATCCATGCGGGTTGTGTGTGGAATATGCTTTGCTAGATAGTTTGCCCTGCTGTCAGGCAGGGGTTATGTGTCACATTGTTCTTATTTTCTTGTTATGTTGGTAAGTGATGTAACTACCTGGGATATACCTCTTGAAAACATGTATATTTTTTCTTTTCCTTTATGTTACAATTAATTACGCAAAAAAATGTGAAGAAAAGATAAGAAAGGGACATAACGAAAGTTTAAGTAATTGAATAAGAAAGATCAAAGAGTCTAAAAAGAAGAAAAGACAGGATTAATTAAAAGACGGGTTAAGACGAAGTATTAGAGACTTGGAAGTTAAGAAATCAAGTCAAATCAAGACTATCTTTAAGGTTTACATCGAATGGTGTGTGTGAGTTAAGAAACGAGAAAAGAAAGAAATGATTGAAGATTGTTGCATGATTTCATTTTCATCCACACCTCAAAAGTTATGCATTGTACTTTTTTAGTCTTTATCCTACGAGTTTCGGCTCATGTAGGTTGTTTAACATTTTTTTTTCAGGTTTAAATGATTAAGGAAAAAGTTAAAGTACGATGTGATCTGAAGAAGAAGAAAGTATGCACATGTTTTTATGAGGATTTTTCTAAAAGAATTCTTCTAGTTTGAAAAAAATTGTAAAGAGGGATAGAGATTTATGATTTGAAAATTTACAGTAGTGCATCAATTAATATGTAATTTGTTATGATACTGAGAGACTCCTTAATGTATCATGGCTATATATATAACTCAAGAAACAGTTCTTCAGCTTATTTTTTAGCTTTATGTTTTAGCTCTTAGAAGAACAGAGTTTCATTTTTTTGGGTAATTAATTGTAACATAAAAAAGAAAAAATTACAAGTTTTCAAGGGACATACCCTAGGTAATTACATGAGTAACCAGTAGAAAGAAAGCTCCTACAACAAAGAACACCCAACCTCCCGCCGAAACGATTAGGGGACCTAACAAAAAGATCATATTCCACGCACAACCCGCATGGATAGGAAATACCACCATAAACAACATACTTGCACATCCTAAGAAAAAAAAAACAACCAATCCCTGCATGACAGCGGGGGAAATTAAAAAAAACAAAATAAAAACCATGCATAACCCGCATGGATAAGAAAGTACCAGTATATGAACAAAGGATAAACCCAATAAAACAAGCCAGAAAACTAAGAAACTCCTAATCATTGCTGAAGAGTGGCTCCCAAAAAGGGTAAAAGGGGTCACAATTCATATAAGAACAAGAGAGTATAAGAGATCCAACAAGTAGAACTGGTCATCCAAAACCAAAAAACACATCAAACCTGGTTTGAAACTCCTCAAACACGCTCTGTCAACAATACTCAATATCGCTAAGAAGGCACCAACACACCACAAGCTCGGGAAACAAAGAAAGCTGGTTCTTAATAGAGGAGAACCAAAGCTCGGAAAACCATCGAGCCCATCTTTGCACCCTACCGAGTGAGGAAACAAGCACCTCCCAAACAATATAAAAAGCGAATAACAAAGCCCGTTGAAGACCGTAGAACAAAACCCAAATGCCATCAAACTGATGGAAAAATAAATACAGCGGCTAACATGTAGCCAAACGACAAGTACCCTTCTCAAGCCAAGGTCCAAGCACACTGCCCAATACCCTTCCAGACACGATCTTGATCCAAATAAACAGTTGGCTTGACTAAAAAAACTAATTGTTCTAGCCCCACATCCCAGTACCACCGAAGCTCAAAATTATTTTAACTTCAAAAAATTAAATTAATTTTTTTTAAAAAAAAATTTATATTTAAATTTTAAAAAAACATGGGCTACAGATCTACTCGAACAAAAAAACGAAGGCCCCACAAAAGATGCCCACGCTACCCCCAATAGATTACGCAAACAGCATGCTACACCAATGGTTAGCATTACTGCCAAGCTTCATTAATCCATAAACCAGATGACGTCATATTCCACTAACGCCCACCATATCTCCTATCAAGTAGTCTTCACATCACTGAAGACTAGCATTCATTATCTGTGGGTCGCAACAAAATAATCCAACGGCTATCATACAACCATCACACTGCCCAACCCAACACAGGTCGCCACTCTGCCTGCGTCTCAGCAGGCTGTTGCTACACCACGCTGGCCCACGCGCAACTAGGAGCGTGGGATTCACTTCATCTTCTTCTAGCTTATGCTCTAATCTAGTTCCCTGAGATTTAACAATGAACCAAGCGAAGGCATAGAAATGGCAAGAGTGAAGTTTTATCGAGCAGCCTACCCATGTTTTTCACAGAAGCTCCAGATCCTATCTCGAACGATTTACCCCAGGACCGGGTGGAAATCGGTGGTACGCTAGCATATATCTATAAACCAACATAGATACATATTTAGTTGAGCCACGCCCAAGTCATTGTAGATAAACCCCAAACCAAACCGGAGAAAGCCTGGTGCTTTGAATCAACCAAAGACAACAGAGAGCCAAAATAAACCCATCCTTCAACTAGTGGCAAGGCTGATTGAAGCACCATATAAGAAAAATACCTAACCAGATCGCCAAGGCCATCTAAGATTCAAAGCCATACAGTGTTGTAATACCATTCCTCGCGGGTAAGAGAGAGCTTCAAAGATTGAGAGAGCATCAGTGAACTCATCTGGCCACTTGACGAAACCCCAACCATCGTAACCCAACAAAACCCAGTCTCCATGAATGAACACCATGAGACCTTAAAACAGATGGACAACCCCGAAGTTCATTGATTAAAGAAATTATGCGAGCCTCTAGTGCCTTAGATACACCCCACCTTTGCCATAAGAGAGATCAAGAGGCAGCTTAGAGTGTCTCCACCATTCCAGAGTTTCATTTGGATTCTCTCTCTAGAGAAAGCTCTCCCCAAGGCGTCAATGGTGGGCTTAGGTTCTATGTTGCCTTTGGATCACTCCCATGGCAATGGTGGGGTGAATATACGGCACTAAAGGTTCTCATAGTATCTTTGATTCATGTATATTGTGTTTTTTTTCTTCTGTTCCCTAGCTTCTGGTCATTTGATTTTGCAAAGTTTTTCTCCAATTATGGCTCAGTTCCAGGCAGGTTATCCATGGAGGTACTATCATCAGGTTGGTATTCGGGCTCCCTTCATATATGGGTTCTCAGATCTGATGTGGTTCATCCATGGCAATCTGATTGGGATTTATGCAGTTATAGTTATATCTTTTTGAGATTCTAGATCCTTTTGTTAGAATATGCCCGTTGTTGGTATATTTTTGCGTTTTAGACACAGTTGTTAACATTTGTTGAAGCATTTGCTACTAGGTATATGTGTATCTCACGGCCATATCAGAGCATTTGTTGGGGTTCTAATCTGGTTATTATCTAGAGTCACTATTTTTTGAGCAACTGTTGGGTTGCTTATTCTCGAAGCTTCGGCGAGTTGCGTCAATGGCGCGATTATTTGCATAGGTTCTGTTGCGAATCTACTTCAGTTTTTGTCCAGAAATGTGTATATCTTTGCTTTTTTTTTTGGGTAATATCTTTGCTAATTTCGTGGCTTGCTCTTAGTTGTTAATAGCGCTTCAGTATGTTCTAAGGCCCAACAGTGAGTTTGTGCGGTTTTGCATTTGCTTTAGGAAGAAGATGATGAAGTCTCCACACACGCCTTGATGCATGTGGAGTTGTTGGCAGTTTGAGCACTGAAGTGATTCTCGTTCAGGTATAGCATTGCTTTTTGCAGCATTGCTAGCTAAAAGTAACCCTAGTTATTTGGCTGCTTCACGGCTTCATGTTGTTAATAGCATGTGGGTCCTACGAGGTCTGAAATATTGAATATTTGTGTTGGGACCTACCTTCTTTTGGTGTGGATCTTTAGTGATTCTTGGAGTAGGGATGTAGCTGCTGATCTGCTTCGTTTGGATCTGGTGGTAGAGTTTCCTTTGGGATGGCCTAGGGTTCTCTTTACTGGATTCTCCAGGGATATTCTGCCTATTACTTTGCTGACTTGTTGGGGCCTTCCACCACTTCTGTTTAGCCACCCTGTGCGTAGGGGATGTTGGGCTTTGCGTTAGCAGGATTTGAGTTGGAGTTTCTAGAGCTGATCTATTTGTTGCTTCCTCTTGGCTGGCTATGGGCCCATCTACCTCTGGCACTTTACTCTTAGACCTTTATTGGTTCCCCTTAAGTTATCCTTTTTTGATTTAAGGAACTCACTTTGGTATGGACTTATTTCTTCACTTCAGCGGGGTGATATAGACTCTATCCTTCCCCCTAGTTGAGGAGTGTGACTATCATTGAGAGACTGAGTTTACCTTAATTGGGTTTTGGGATTTTCTCTTCACCTTCGTCAGATCCTTGGTGTCCGAGGGTTAGAGCCTTTCGAGGAGCCAAGTTTTAGTAGGTTTTAAGTACCTTTTGGGTTTGGATGACCAACTAGTTCTACTTGCTAGATCCCTTATTTTGTCTTGTTCTTGTCTGAATTTTGGAGCCTTTTTTTGGGGTAGTTAAATGTAACATAAAGAAAAGAAAAGATACAAAAATATAAGGGGTATGTCCCAAGCCTTACAAGCACCACCAAGAACAAAACCAAAAGCAACCAAAAGGCTTTCGGATAAGCCACAACCAAAGAACAAACCAACTAAAACAGTGAAAAAGAGACCATAATTGCCGCCCCATAATTTAGCAAAATAATGGGAAAGGTAATAAGGCCAGCCAAACAAACAAAGCACAAGCCAACCCACTTAAAACCAAAAGCCTATACAAGGAATAAAAGAAGGCACTAATCAACAAAACAGCCCAAGAACTTGAGCATTCAAAAACCACAGCAATAGCAACAGGAAAAGCACAACAGTCGAGCTTCATTGAAATCGAGAGCCACCCACATAAATCATAAAATTCTACTTCAGCCACAAACAGAAAAAGGAGCAGAAATGCAGGTTTGGAAGGAGACAAATTACCCCCAAAACCACTACAGCTAACAAACCACAACAGCCGCAAAAAATAGGGAGAAACCGCAGCAAAACATAAACTAAAGCAACAAAGCCACTAGAAAGAAAGAAATAAGCTGCCATACAGTAGCCAAGACCGCAGCACCTAGTAGGAAGAAACCACTTGCCGGACAAAACTGAACCTGAGTAGCCAAAAGCAACCAAGCCCAACAACACACACACCCACACATGCACACAAGCTGAAAGGGGAAGGCTAAATACAAAAGGTCCATAGGGATATACACCAGACCGAAATGAAGATGAAAGCTAAAAACACAGCTGGGAAGGGGTAAGAACCAACAGCCCCAATATAAAGATAAGGGGAACACCAAAACAATCCCAAGAAGACAAAGAAAAACAATTATAAAGAAGCTATGAACACCCCTCATAGCTAGGGATCAAAACCAGGAGCAAAATATAATACCAGCAGCAAAATAAAACCAGGAGCTCAACAAGATGCTACCACCAACAAAATCTATAACAAAGCCATAATCCAGGGCACAACAGGCCGCTATCTCTAAGGAAAAGGCAAAGCCTTAGGACCATTACGCTCCCAACCGAGGCTTCTTCCTTCGAGGAGCTGGCAACCAACAGGACCTAAACATATCAAAAAGTATAAAGTAATGAAAGTATAGAAAAGAACACACGCACCGAGATGGGGATATACAGCTAGTAGACAATAGAAAGCTCGGCACTCCAAAGAAAAGAGGGAAAATCTCACAAAGGAACCAGACAAGTGTATAGCTCAAACTCTAAAGGAAAAGAAGCAAATCTCACTAAGCTCCTCGCTACAATAACAAAAAACCTATACCTTCCACGCCAATCTACATAACAACAAACTTGCAGGGAATAAATGTTAGAAACCTCATAAAACACTCATTCATTAAGACGGTATCACTCAGCACTCCAAAGAGGAGGAAGAAGCTAAACTCAGTCATCCAAGCAAAGCTTCCAAGCTGCAGCAAATAAGAAGTAATTAATAATTGACGTTAGTTGAAAAAATATCCATCCCAAGGCTCCACTCACCCTGGATCTCCATATTAGTATGGGAAACAGACACTCTCCTGAGGGTGGAGAGAGCCTCTCTCTCACCATCACAGAAATATCCTTCAGGACTCCCTCCTAGCCCTTCGTAGTACCCTGGAATTTTCTAAAATTACGTTCCCTCCAAATACAGTAAACTGAGACAGAGAACGCCAATCTCTTAATGCTAGCACTCAATGTTTTACCGATCACCTTAGTGACAAAAGCATTCTTCCATGTCATCCAAGAATTCTCAGACCAACTAACCCCACACTTGGCTAAAACCCTAGTCTAAATAGACTGAATAAAGGGACAGGCAAAGAAAGGATGATCATGGGTTTCCAAAGCCCCATAGCATAAACAACAGCTAACATCACACTCAAGACCAAACATTCTAAGTCTATCACCCGTACTAAGGCGACCTCTAATCGCGACCCAGAGAATAAAACTGACGCGAGGGATGTGGTGTTTGAACCAAACCAGCTTACACCAAGACGGTGCAGGTTTATGAACTCTAATCTCCTCCCAAAGGGACCCAATGGAGAATTTATTACCGTTAACGGGCCACTTGATTCTATCACACCAGGATGCATCAGGAAGAAAACTAATCTCCCTACGTATCTCCAAAAGATCCAGAGTCACAGCAGAGGGCCATCTCCAGCAATTACCATTCACAATCTGATTAACCTTGGCATCCAGACCCATCCTGGAGTCATACACGATCCTAGACCCCTTAGCCTCAACCAAAGACCCCCAGGGATTCCAAGGGTCTAACCACAAAAAGGTATTGTCACCATTGCCAATCTCGTAAAGGAAAAAGCGCTTGACCAACGGTCTCAATTAGAGGATCTTCCTCTAGCACCACGAGACCAATTGCGGGAGCTAATCTTCAGTGGGGATTAGGAGTTTGTTAGTTTCTTTGGCATGATTATTGGTTTTATCCTCTGTTTGTATGGTGGTGCTTTCCTATCCTTGCAGGTTGTACGCGGACTTGTAGGTAGGTTTTTTTTCTATCCACGCGGGTTATGCGTGGAATATGCTTTGTCGTTAGCTTTCCCCCACTTAAAGCGGTGGTTTGGTTTTATTTGTTGAATATGTATAGGACGTAGGATCTTAGTAATACTCATGTAATTTCCTGAGGTATATCCCTTGTAATTATGTAATTTTTTTCTCTTTTTTTTATGTTACAATTAATTATCCAAAAACAAATTTTATTTGGAACATGAATGAAATAGTAATAGGATGGAGAATAGTAGTCAACTAGTAGCTTTAACTGTGATTGTGAGTTGAACTCCAGGCTGAGCCTGGGTATATTTGATTGCTTGGGTTTAATAAGTGTTTCAGAAATTTGGGATAGTCTGAAAAATAAAGAAAACTCTGTCAAAATTTTTCAGTTTTACACTTAGAAGATTACAAAGTTGGAAAGCAATATTTTTAAGATAAGCTACTATTAATGGTTTTTTTTTCGATGGGGCTTTCACCATGAATTTAATCATTAAAAGAGGGGGTTATTCTTAACATTGAATTAATGAAGTTAAGTTGTCGTGTGGGGTTCATGTGCCTCGGGTCGAGGGCATGACAAGACATCCACTTATCCTTATTCTTTACCTTGAACCCACTAGTCTTCTCTTTCAATCCCCTTCTCTTTTGTTTTTTTTAGATTATATCTTATTTAACTTGTTACTCAAATTCGTTTAACTCATTACTCACATTTATTTAACTCACCATCTTTCCTATGAGATTTTAGGTTCACCTTTATCTATTTCCATTCAAGTTCTTCTTCATTTTAATTATCATTATATGTTCTTCCAATTCATTTATAACCCATTTGATAGAAAATTTAAAGATAATATGATTTCATTTTGATTTCTTAATTTCAAATTTTCCAACTCTTCCACTTGGTTCGTCTTCTATTTATTCCCATATCTTTTTATTATTAAACCCACTTCTCGGGTTTTCAGTTGTTGGGACCCACGAGAATTCTTTATATATGGAGTGTGGGTCCCTTTTTTTTGTTTGGTTTTGGGATTAATTGGAATGTGGGTTCTTCTTCTTTTTTAGTGGGACCTACAATTTGTTTTCTTTAAAGTTGTGCAAGAAAAAGCTGCCGTGGTGATTGTGGGCTCATTCTCGGGTAACACTTGTAAAATCATGGTTAGAGTGGGCCGAGCAGTGTGTACTGCAGCTAGCAGGCAAAAGTGTTTTTAAGCACGTAAGTGCCATGTGTCAAATGGTTTATTGGTTTCTCGAGCCAATGGAATTTGTTTTGGTGCCCAGTGGTCTTATTGGATCTTTATACTGTTGGGAGGTGTTCAATTTTTTACTGGCTTAGATGCAAAGATAGGCTCGATGGTTTTCCGAACGAAGATTCTCTTGCGTAGAGAATTAATTTCTTTGACTTCCCTCGCTTGTGGGGTTTGGATGCCTTCTTGGCACTGTTGAGGACCGATTTTGATTTTTGAGCAGTTTAGGTTATAGGTGCTGGCTGTCCCGTCGATGCTCTTGCTGGATGCTGCTCTTTCCTTTTCTTGCATGAATCTTGGAACCTGTGACCTTATTGAGGACCCGATCTTCAGTAGGAATTAGGAGTTTTCAGTAATCCTAGCTTGTTCACTATTGGGAAGTTAGCTTTGGCTTCTATTTTCAGTAATTTTGGGTGTATAAGCGTGGCTTTGGCTAGCTGAGTTAGCTTTTGAGTGGCGTCCTACCCATGCAGGTTGTGCTTGGGCTAGTTCGTTATTTTGTTGTCACATATCCATGCAGGATATGCATGGTTTTTCTTTCTAGTTATGTAACCCTGCCGTTAGGCGGGGTTAGGTGTCATGGTTGTTGTTAGTTTTCAATTTTTTTTTGGTTATGTTGGTAAGTGATGTAATTACCTGGGGTTTGCCCCTTGAAAACATATACATTTTTTTATGTTACAATTAATTACCAAAAAAAAAATTTCACTTCTCGGTCTTATTCAACCATCAAACTTTCATTTTTTTCCATTTCTTTTTCTCGCATTAATTACACATTCTCTTTATCATTCTTTAATTCCTGGTTTTATTTTTATTTTCTTTTAATCAGTTACCCAACTATTTATTCATCTCTTATTCATTATAAATCATTACTTTCTTTCACATTTTTCAATTATTTATCCACATTTTAATTTTATTTCATTAATCAAAATATTGAACCGATGTCGGTGTAGCTTATAGAAATCCATCCTTATTCCCCCAACAGGCTACACGAAGTTATTAGGTAATAGATAGCTCGATAACTCACCACGACAATGCTCGTTTTACGGATCTCACCTGAGGGAACCCGACACACAAATCTATTTTACGGGGGCTAACCCGAGGGCAAACGGTACGCAATTTGCGCAAGTTTTTAGTCTTTCACTGCAGAGTTAGTCAAGCCCAACTTATCACATTTTTTTGGGTAATTAACTATGAAAAAAGAAAAGAGAAATACAAGAATACAAGGGGCACACCCTAGGCCATACAACCCAAAATACCCAAAACCCGGCTTTAGGCTAAGCCATAACCAACAGAAAAACAAAATGGCAAAAGGCTTTCGACTAAACCATAACCAAACAGAAAAACCAACCACAAATGACACATTAATCATCCTCGGTTTAATATTTGATTAACCATATCAATAGTCATTACCAACCGGGGGTTCATCTCCCAAACTCAATTTCACAATCACGTAACCTTCCTTCTTATTCACAATTGTTACATCATTCTATTATAAGATTCCATATCATCAACCTCAAAATCAAGTTTTATATCATTTCCTTCTTACCAGGTATTCATCGAAAACTTAACGTTCATTAAATTACAAGATTTAAACTTATATGTTAAAAAAATTTAACCCGTGGAAATAATTCCATTTCAATTGTTTAGAAATTTAGAAAAAATATAATGGGGGAGAGCTTCTTTCTCTAGAGCAAGCTCTCCCCAAGGCTTCCCATGGTTAATCTGGTTATTACATTCGCATAGGGCTCCTAGTTCTACGATCTAGTAGTGGTTTCACATCAGATACTGACAAATCCAAGTATGTTTTTTGGTATTCTATGATAAATTGCTTTTTCGGACCATGTACTTTTTGATGCCATGCATATGTCATATCCGATGAAATTGTTGGTGTGTAACTATTTTTTGGGTATGAATGCTTTTGTTTTGACCATGAAGATCATTATGATTGTGCGTGGATCTTGCTATCCGCTCTATGCTATGGTGTTAAGAGTTGGTTTGAGCAGTTGATCAGATCAAATTTGTTCTCCATATGTTTTGTAACTCCAGTGTAATAGAATGCCATATGCGCACAAGTTTCCATGTTTAGTTTTGATGATGTGCCAAAGGTAGTTTTCAATGGAGGTTTCGTTGTTTTTTTTAGGACGCCTACTATAGGTGCTTGTATAGACCTGGTATCGGGCTTGCCTCCGTGTTTTGGGATAAAGATTGATTAGAGCCTATGCATTTCTTGCTCTGGTTTTTTGTTTAAAGAAGATCATGGGCTGAGGAAGATGAAGTGGGAGACACAGGTTCACTAAAAGAAAGTCGCCTATATCTTTTGAATTGTCGGTCCCATAGAATGTGTGTGCAAATTTTGGTGAGATTGAAGGTGCGAAACACATTTCGTGCTAGGGCAACCGCGATACCCTATTGATGGTGACTAACAAGGCTATGGTGTAGAATCCATTTAGGGTTTTAGCACATAGTGAGGATCAGGAGCCGATGCTAGCTAGCCTAGAACAACGAACTCAGTATGAGGGTTCCCCGTGCGCCGCTGTGCCGAACTCTCCTTCTAGACAAACTACGACAAAATTGAACCAGATATTTTCAGAGGCGCAAGTGATGAGTAAGATACAGGAAGCACAAGTCCAACTTGAACAGACACTCAAATCTGAACTTGCTCGGTCAAAATCTGGAGTAAGCCGTATTCGGGAGGAGGTTTTTGAAGACCTTCACGCGCAGCTTGCGTTGCTGAGAGAGTCTAATACGAGGCAAGTATTTTGTGGTGCCGACACGCACAATGCCCCCTCTTGTGTCTCTATTCTCGGGGGAGCAGAGGAGAACCCTGGGGAGCGATGTTCAGAGGACATTTGAAGCTCGAGTTTTCATAAGGAGTTTTGTGTGAAGACGGAGGAAATTGCTATTAAGCAGCTGGGAAGGGGGGCTAACGTCCAGAATGAACCTCTTCAGGCATAGTCCTTCAAGCCTCTTCCGTTCAGGGGTAGGGGTGGTGGGCGTGCCCCATACAGGGGAGATGCTCGACTAAGAGGTAAATACGTTTAGGAACAAAGTGACCTTCATGGGGTTGGGGTTGGGCTTGTGGGAAGGGTTACTCGGTCTTAGGCTCTAACGACAGAGCTAATTAGCTCAGCAAAGGTGTCTATGGGGAATGTGGCTGTTGACAATTCAGGCAAGGTGATTGATAATTTGCCCTAATCGAAATAATGGGCCTCGTTGCTTATGAGCCGAAGCATATCAGGTACTAACTTAGAATTTGTGGAATCTGCGGACCCAAACCACTCGGAGGTTGTTGAAATAGAAGGAGATTTGGTCGATGACAAGTCTTGGGAATCTTACCTCATGAGTTATTTCTTGGATGCCGATCTGGCTTTTGGGTTGGTTAAAGCCACGGCGAGGACGCTGTGGGGTCAAGAGGGATTGGTGGATGTGTATGGTACTGACAAGGGATTTTACATTTTCAAGTTTAGAAATATAGAAGCTATGGAGAACATCCTAGATAAGGGGCCCTGGCATTTTTTAGGTAAGCTCTTGATTTTACGTAGATGAAGAAAGCGGCTTAAGCTTTCCAAAGAAGTTATCTCTAACATTCCTATTTGGGTAAAATTTCATGAGTTATCTCTTGAATTTTGGAACTCTTCATGCTTTAGTAGAATAGCAAGTGCAGTGGGTGTTCCTCTTTTCTTAGATTGGGCCACATATACAAAACAGCGTATCTTGTATGCGCGGGTTTGTGTAAAAGTCGATGCGGCTATGTCTTTGCCACATTTTATCTTGGTTCAATGTGAAAGGGATACTGTGGAAGTTAGTGTTGAGTACTAAGGTCTGCTATTGGTTTGTTCTCATTGTAAAGCTTTCGGTCATGATATTAGTCTATGCCAGTATAAGCCTGTAGAGTGTCATAACGAATGGACTGAGTCGGTTGAATAGTTATGCATGATAATCTTGTTAGTGAGAAATCCAACCCTCTAATTCAAGTGGAGGGCCAAAATGCATGGATTCGAGCTGGTGAAGGGCAGGAGGATGCTTTGGTTTCTAGTGTTGATGTGTTGAGTAAGGCGAAGGAGAATAATAACGATGTGGCTGAGGTGACTGAAGTGGATGCCACTAACGTGGATTTAACAACGTTAGAAGATGTGGGTGAATGGGAGCAAGCGACACATGTAGCTCTTTCCTTAAATTCTTTCTGGCTCTTGGATGAGGGAATTAGTGAGGCTAAGGAGTTGTGGACCCCGGTTGATGGTAAGTCTAAACCGTCCGATGGAACGAAGGATTCTCCCCCCTTTACAGCAAAACAATAATCAGGGATGAAGGCCCACAATAGCAAGAAGAAGAAGAAAAAGAGTTCTGTCCCTTTGAACTCGTACTCTATGACCCAATGACCTGATTGTGGTTAGGTTTGTTTATTTTGAAGTGCGTCCTACCCGTGCGGGTTGTGCATGGCTTTTGTTTTTTTGCTAGTTTCCCCCGCTTTCAAACGAGGGTTTAGGCTTGTGTTTGTGGTTATTTGATTGCCCCGCTTAGAGCAGGGTAGGGGTTCTTTGTTGTAGGTGATTTTCTTTCTAGTCTCATGTAATCTCTTGGGGTATGCCCCTTGGAATCTTCTATTTTTTCTTTTCCTTTATGCTATATTTAATTACCCAAAAAAAAGTCGCTTATTACACGCAAAACTGGTTCTAGCCTAAGGTAGACGGTGATGAGACAGCACGCGCCTATTAAGAGCTTGGGTTTTGTTTTGTTGATGATAGACTGAAAAGGGAAGTGCTGCGTGCTACACTTCCCTTTAGGGTTTAGGGTTTAGGGTTTAGGGCCACATGCAGTCACTGCCCTGGCTATGCGCTTGTTGCCCATCTTGTAAATGATGTTGCGTAGTACATTGTCAGTGCACAGTGACTGCATGTGGACCATGGTTTGTCCGGCAGACTGCTAAAGCTAGGAGCAGTACTTTCCTTGGGAATGCTGTAGTGCCTATTTCAAATTTGGGACACCAGCGGTATGTATAAAAATCATGGGCTGGATTTTTTTTAAGAGTGTAATACCAATGGCTTGTACCAATGTGGTTTAACCAGTAGCAGTTTCAAGTGGGTACTTTAGTTTACTCTTGTACAAGTGGGTTCTTAAGTTTAACCGTGGGTTATTGGTCCAAGTGGGTGTTTACTCTTGTACATAATGGACCCAAGTGGTGGGACCCACTTTGTTACGGGTTGTTTAGTTGCGTTCTCATTACTCTCTTGCTGTGTAGGAGGGTCCCTCGGTCATGATTGTGGTAACCCAGTTTATTTATCCATGTGTGGGTTTGAAGGTGCTTGATAAGGAATGTGTGAAGAATAGCTATTTTGGTGGGTCATGAACCTACAAATATATGAGATTCATCTGGCTATTCTGCTGCATTTTGGGCAAACAGTGGGACCAGCTGGTTGCTATCCGAAGTATTTAAGATAATTATGTTTATTCGGGAGTCATTGGTGATTAATCCGGTGTTGTGATCGTCAGTTATTTCTTTTATCTGAGCTAGTATATGGTTGGGAGGGGCTCGATTCCTCATTTTTTTAGGCTACGTAGGTTCGGGTGTAGAGATGGGGCCGATGGTGGAGTTGTTTAGGTGCCGGCTTACTGGCTCCGGGCTGAGGTTTCCTTTGGGGCTGTTCTATCTCATGCTTCTTAGCAACGTGGTCTGAGACCTAGCTTTCTTTGGCCTCCTGAGCTGCTGGGGTATTGAGATCTTCTTGGCCATAATATATTTTTTTGACAGGATTTCTGAGAAGTCTTGAGGTAACCATTGCTGCATTACCTCATGACTTTGGATTTAAGGAACTAAATTTTTTCTGGGGTAATTAATTGTGACATAAAAGAAAAGAAAAAATTACATGATTACAAGGGGCACAACCCCAGGCCTTACAAACCCAAAACACAAGCAAATCACAAAGCCAAAACCCAAAGAAGCATTAAAAAAACCCGGCTTTAGGCTAAGCCATAACCAAAATAAACAAAAGACAAAGAGCGATGCCCCGGCCATAACTTAACAAAGTAATGTGTAGGGAATCGACATCACCAAACATTAAACTAAAATAAAACAATAAAACAAAAAAAAAGGAGCATGGACCAATAGAAGCCACCCACACATATGAGGTAACCAAAAACCACAGCGGTTTAAGGTCGTCACTGAGACCAGCTGTAAACCCAGAGGTCTTGTGTTCGACTCCCGCTAGAAGTGCTTAACCGATACATGTGGTTTGCAGGTGATTGCAGGTATCCGGAGGTTTACGCTTTAAGGGTGGGTCCAAAGGGCCATGCCTTGAGGTGGTTCCTCCGTCATAAAAAAAAAAAACCATAGCCTATTTTGAGGGAGAAATCAACCACACACCTAGGACAAATATGCCAATAGAACACCAGAAATCCACTTCAGCTGCAACTAAAAATGGATGATCCATCAAAAACCAATTGCCATGATTAAACCATAAAATGGATGGAGAAATAAACCACCAATTGATGAAAGGAAATAGCAAAATTTGCTCCATAACAAAAACCCACTAGAGGAGAAATTCAGCACTAACCGAACCTGGGTGTCCACATAAACCCCCACAAGTTTGCCCGAATCAACATAAACTGCCCCCATCACCCCAAACAGACACAACACACACACACATCCCTTACACAAGCCGTAAGGGGGAAGGCTATATACACAAGCACAAAGAAACTAAAAACACATGTAAGAAACAAAACTAGGATCGCCCCACATGGCTGCTAGGAACAAAACCCTCATTGCTATGAACAAAACCCTCATAACTGAGTAACCAAAAATTTGAGAGGAGCCACTACATCAAGCTCCCACCTGACGCTTCTTCTGGCAAGGGGAAGCCAGCACACGAGACCTAAAACAGAAAAGGAAGAGAAAATGAAGACAATATATATACACACGCACCCAAATGAAACAGGCACCTAACTACACATTAGAAACTCAACTCTCTAAAGGAGGGGAAAACTAATCTCACAAAATATCCATAATAGTATATAACCCAAAACTCCAATAAAAGAGGAAACAAATCTCACAAGAGCTCCACTGGATATGAGGCTGCACAAAGAAACAAACAACAGTTAAAAGAAATTAGTACAAAAGTCTCCCCACTCTCGCTCAGGTATATAGGAATGGAGTATCTCTCAACACTCGGAAGAATTGAAAGAAAAACCCAAAGCTCATAGCTCCTTGGAATCTCCACTTTAGTCTGCACATGATCAAACTATAAGTGATAACAAAATGTAACCATAATACCATTAGTCTTCCATAGAGGAAGGAGACCCATAAGGTTCTTACCAGCCAGTCACTGTACCAAGAGAGAAAGGAATTAGTCATAAGAATAAAAAATGTTATTTAAGAGACTCCATTCCACTTGAATAGCCAAATTAGGAGTAGAGCTTGGAATGTTACGTATGATAGAACATCTCCCCCGAATAAGGTCACAAAGTTCCCTAAAAACAAAACTCCAGTCATTCTTCAAATCAAGAAACTTACGAGAATTACGCTCTCTCCAGATGCAGTAAACCAATGCAGACAAAGCTAACTTCCTAATCATCGATAGCAGAGACTGACAATCCTTCACACTAGAGGCAAACCTGGTCCACCAATCATACCAGGATGACTCTGACCAATCCAATCCACATTTCCCAAGAATCCCCAACCAAACTTGGCAGGAGAAAGGACAACCAAAAAAGAGGTGATCATGAGTTTCCAAGCTACGAGAGCAAAGGCTACACTGGAAGTAACAGGATAGGCCGAACATCCTAAGCCAATCACCAGTATTAAGATGACCCCTCACCGCAACCCAAAGAATAAAACTAACCCTAGGGATATGATTCTTGAACCAAAAAATGGAGCAGCAATGAATGACAAATATGAGTGATGTAGGTGCGATTTTGGTGTGTCACTGTGTGCGAATTACAGCGGCGTAGTTATCCCCAGTTCAGATGAAAATTGTGTCCCCCTCTTTGGTTTGGGTTTCCCCTGCAGATGACTTAGCGAATCTAAATGGCGCGACAGTGGCTCCGCGAACTGGTACTCTGTTCTAAGATCCGATAAGCGTAACTCCAGACGGTTTCAAAAGGGTTGCGAATGCAGCTCTGAATCGTGCATGGCTAGGGCTTAGCCCTCTCGGTAAGGACCAGATTGGGGCTATTGAAGCTCACCTGGAAAATTGTCATGACAGAAAGCTTACAGGTCCCCCAAATACGAACCTTTCCTTCGCGCTTGTTGTTGATAAGGCTCCAGTTGGGATACCGTTGAGGTTGGTATTGAATGTTTTTCTAAGGATATTAATTTTAGACCAGGGGGTGTTTTGCCGAGATAGCATCATTTGGGTCTTCCTCGTGGTATTGCTCACCCGGGGACATGGGGTGGCTTCCGTGGTCGTACACGTCGTATACCAGGCGGTAGACCCATGGAGCCTTATCCCTTGCAGGAGAATGGAGGTGCATCCCTAAATGCATGGCATGTGGTTGATAGAATGCCAAGCAGAACTTGGGCCTCTTTGTTGACTACCCGAACCACTTCCGAAACAAGTTTAGAGTATTTTGCACCTGTGGACCCTGCGAATAGAGCTTTTGTGGATATTAGAGGGGACTTGATTGATTCTCAAGAATGGGAGCCCTGCCTATTGGGTTATTTTTTAAAAGCTACCATGCCATTTACGTTGGTTAGGGCAACGATAAGAACTTTATGGAACGAGGATGGCTTGACAGAGATATATGGTAACGACAAGGGTTTTTATTTCTTTAAGTTCAATAGTATGGAAGCTATGGAAAGTGTTCTTGATAGAGGGCCGTGGCATTTTTTGGGGCAGCTTCTTATCCTTAAAAAATGGAGGAAACGATTTCCTTTAACCAAGGAGGCAATGTCCACGATTCCTATGTGGGTCAAGCTCCATGACCTGCCGCTAGAATTTTGGAATGTGTAGTGTTTAAGTAGAATTACAAGTGTTCTAGGTGTGCCTTTGTTTTTGGATCGTGCTACGGACTTGAAACAACATATTTCCTATGCTAGAGTTTGTATTGAAGTTGATGCGATCCATTCGCTGATACATGAGATTTCCATTCGGTGTGAAGGCAAAATTGTCCCAATTCGTGTAGAATTCCAAGGGCTTCCTGCTATCCACGTCACATGCAAGGCTTTTGGGCATGATATTAGTAAGTGCCACCGTTCTATGCAAAAGACTAGTGTAAAGGTTTCCAAGGATCAAACTAAATGGATTAGAGTTGGTAAAGGTAAAGATGTGAGCCTGGGTGCTCCTTTCATAGCGAAGATAGTCCCCGATGTTGAGAGGCCGATGCCTTCCACCCATGATAATCTTGTTATTATGAATGCTAGAACTCCAGGCCTAGTGGAGAGAGTTAAAACTAAGCAAGTTTCGATCCCGCTGGTTGCTTCCCCTTCTAGTGTGGAGCATAGCAAAGCTGGGACTGTGGAGCCCAGAGATGATGAACTTCCTGTGAATTCTACATCGTCAACCAATATGGGTGAAAGGAAGTAAAGGGATAATGTGGCGATCTCTAACTCCTTTCGAGCGCTTTTCAATGTGGAATTTTGTGAGGCTACGAATTTGTGGACACCGACTGATGGGGAGCATGAAGTTCCCACCTCTTCCCCTAGCCAGGCAGTATGGAGTAAACAGGCTAAGCAATATAGTGGAAAGAAAAAGAAGAAACCGTCTCTTTGTCATTTAAGTTAGTAGTTCTTTCTGTGGAGAGTTTGTTTTGTTAGATAGCCTCCCCCCGCGGCTAAGCGGGGGTTATGTCGGTCATGTTTGTTAATGTTGTTTTCTTCGTTAGTTGGTAAGTGTGGTAATTTCCTGGGGTATGCCCCTTGTAATCCTGTACATTTTTTCTTTTTTATGTTATATTCAATTACCCAAAAAAAATTCTTGAACCAAACCAAATTACACCAAACAGGCTGAGTCTTATGGACACGGATCTCCTCACACAAGACCCCAATGGTAAATTTACCATTATTGAGAAGCCATCAAATACTATCTTTCTTACTCGCATGGGGGGAAAGATTTACCTCCCGAGCTAGCTCAATAAAATGAATCGAGACGGCCGATGGCCGATCCAATTAGTTCCATCAACAATGACATTCACTCTAGCCAGCCGATCTAACCCAGAATCATAAACAATTCTAGAGCCCTTTTCTTCAACAATGGGGCCCCACAGGTGCCAAGGGTCCAACCACAAGAATGTGTCGTCTCCATTACCAATTTCATATTTCACATAACGCTTCACAAGAGGTCTAAGCTGAAGCAGCTTTCTCCAGCACCATGAGGCATATTGAGGAATTTTAATCGACTAGAAGGACTCACTCCTAAGGATATTAGATTTAATCCACATACACCAAAGAGAAATGGACCCCCTGTATGGAGGAACCAGACATGCTTAGCCACTGCAGCCTTGTTCCAGTCAATGAGAGATTTAATCCCAAGTCCACCTTCTTTCTTAGGAGTGCAAATCTCATCCCAAGAGACCTTAGCCCCAAACGATTTCATATCAGTACCACTCCACAAAAAAGCCCGCATCAAGCTTTTAACTTCCCAGAGGACTTTTTAGGAAGGATAAACAAAGACGACTAATAAACTTGCATAGAGAAAAGGATGGAGTTGATTAGCTGTAACCTGCCCGCATAAGAAATAATTTTTTTTGATTTCCACACCCAAATATGCTTAGCTATCTTGTCAGTAAGTGGCCTACACTCCTTACAAGAAAGCTTAGTGGTAATCAAAGGAACCCCCAGGTAGCGCACAAGAAGAGAACCTTCTCTAAAACCAATGGTATCTAGAATTGCCCGCTTCAAACTATCAGGAACACCAGAAAGTAAACATCACTTTTAGGCAGGCTGGGGGATAAACCCGACACCCTCTGAAAACTATCAAGGACTTTCCTCACCACACTAACAGACTGAATATTAGCTCTAGAGAACAGCACCAGGTCATCAGCAAAACATAAGTGGATAATTTTATCCTTGCAACATCTCCAATGATAGTTGAATGACATTTCTTTAGTGAACTTAGCCAAAAAAACCAGACATAACCTCCATAGCCATCACAAATAGGTAGGGAGACAAAGGATCCCCTTGCTTAAGGCCTTTCTTGCCCTGAAAATAACCATTCAACTCCCCATTAATGCTAATTGAGTAGCTAGGCCGTCATACATTCTTTAATCCAACTAACCATTCTCACAGGAAAACCCATGCACCTTAAGGTTGCTATCATGAAGTCCCATCTAACATTGTCGTAGGCGTTCATGATATCAACCTTAAGAGCACATCAAGGGCCCCTATTCTGCTTATGGTAATCTCTTAGCAGCTCTTGGGACAAAAAGATATTGTCCATAATACGCCGCCCCTTAACAAAAGTCGATTGGGGTGGGGATATAACCTCATGTAAGTGATCTTTGATTCTAGTGGCAATAATTTTGGAGATGCACTTATAGATGGTATTACCAAAAGAGATAGGCTTATACTCCTTGATAGAGGACGAATTGGGAATCTTAGGCAACAAAGCAATAAGGGTCATATTGGCTTATCTAAGCATGTGACCAGAGGCAAAGAAACACTTAATGGCCTTAGCAACCTCTTCCCCCACGACCTCCCAAGCATTTTTGAAGAAACCCACAGAGAACCCATCAAGTCTCGGGGCTTTATTTGATTTAAGAGACCACATAGCCTGCTTGATCTCCTCATCAGTAACCTCTAAGTCCATACTTGTAGCACTTCATAGAGAACCCATCAGGTTCCGGGGCTTTATTTGATTTAAGAGACCACATAGCCTGCTTGATCTCCTCACCAGTAACCTCTAAGTCCATACTTGTAGCACTCTGCACAGATAACTTATTTCTAATGACCTTGCTAACCTCAACTTCCACAACTAGCTCATGGTCAGAGTCCGTGCCAAGGAGGTCCTGATAATACTCCACAATATGCTCTAAGATACTTTGCTTATCAAAAAGGATAGAGCCATCCGCTCTAGTAATAACAGAAATACGGGACCTGTTTCGTTGGCCATTTATGGACTTGAAGAAAAACTTGGAATTCTGATCCCCCAAATTCAGCCATTTACTCCTAGACTTTTTCTTGAGGAAACTCTCCTTAGCAAGAGTTGGGGAGTGTGACTATATTTGAGAGTTTGAGTTTACCTTGGTTGGGTTTTTGGGATTTGCTCTTCTCCGTAGTCAGTTCTGAAGGGAATCAAGGTGGTCTTAGAGATCTGTTGTAAGTCCCAGAATGGCCAATCACAAGATCAAGAGCAAAGAAGATCAAGGACGCAATACAAGGATTGGTGCAATCTGTTTGGACCAAGCATGCCAATCTATTATACAAGAATCCACCGTTTAAGATGGGATCACAAGAAGAAGAAACTGTTTCACTTCATGTAATATAAGCTACGGAGAGAAGAACAACCTAATGTTTTGGATTTTATTATTCATTTTTTTCGGTAATTAATTGTAACATAAAAAAAATTACAAATTTTCAAGGGGCATACCCTAGGTAATTACATGAATAACTAGTCAGAAGAAAAGCTCTTGCAACAAAGAACACCCAACCCCCCGCCGAAACGATGGGAGGACCTAACAAAAAAACTATATTCCACGCGCAACCTGCATGGATAGGAAATACCACCATCTACAACATTCTTGCACATCCTAAGGAAATACCCACTTATGGGGTTGTTGGACTATTTAATTTGTTGGATTTTGCATTTAATTATTACAAGAAAAATAAAGTTTTGAGCCTACGTAATTTTGGCCAGCCCATGATTGGGTTTACTTAGGTTTAGTTTTGGGTAGCACATGTTGTCCCACATTGCTTAGAAATAAAGAATTTCTTCCAATCTTCTCTTATTTAAAGGAGCCTCCATGTATTATTTTGACATGAATAAAGTGAAGTACAATTTACTTTGAGAGAAAGTTTCTCTTGTAGTTATTGAATGAACTAAAGGACTTATCAAGATTTTTTCATTGTGGCGTTCTATCTACAATCTTGGTTCTTGAAACAAGAGTTCAACGGGTCAAGATTTGTTCATTGACTTGATTTTGACGTTCTTGAGTTTATTTCAATTTGTTCGTGGGTTCAAGGGGATTCAATTTGATAGGTGATGGGAATCAAGGTGATCTTAGAGTTTCGTTGCAAGTCCCAGAAGGGCCAATCACAAGATCAAGGACGCAATGCAAGGATTGGTGCAATCTATCTGGACCAAGCATGCTAATCTATTATACAAGAATCCACCATTTAAGATGGGATTACAAGAAGAAGAACCTATTCTACTTCATGTGATACAAGGTACGGAGAGAAGCACAATCTCATGTTTTAGATTTTATTATTCATGCTTATGGGCATGTTGGACTATTTAATTTGTTGGGTTTTTCTTTTACTTATGGGCTTGTTGGACTATTTAATTTGTTGGGTTTTGCTTTTAATTATTTCAAGAAGAATAAGGGTTTGGGCCTAAGTAATTTTTGCCAGCCCATGATTAGGTTTAGTTAGGTTTAGTTTTGGCTAGCACATGTTGTCCCACATTGCTTAGAAATAAAAAATTTCTTCCAACCTTCTCCTATATAAAGGAGCCTCCATGTATTATTTTGACATGAATAAAGTGAAGTATAATTTTCTTCGAGAGAAAGTTTCTCTTGTAGTTCTTGAATGAACTGAAGAACTTATCAAGGTTTCTTCCTTGTGACGTCCTAGCTACAATCTTGGTTCTTGAAACAAGTGTTCAACGGGTCAAGATTTGTTTCTTGACTTGATTTTAACGTTCTTGGGTTTATTTCAATTTGTTCGTGGGTTCAAGGGGATTCAAATTCTTGCTGGTTCACATTATTTGGTATCAGAGCTCAGGTTTCAAATCAGGTTTATCTATCATTTTACGTTCTTTATTTTGGGTTTTTGTCGAGGCATTTTCTAGGTATCGTTCTTGTCTTTCTTAACTCTTGATTTTTCTTGATCCTTGTTCTCTCTTGATTTTTTGTTCCTTCTTGTTTAGCGTCATTCTTGATTCTTGTCAATTCCTTATTTTTAATCTTTACTTGTGTCCATTTGTTTTTATTCCCTTGTTTTAAAAAAAGGATCAATCAATATTTTGTTGGAGGCCACACTTTGTTATGATTCTGAAAATCATATCTTGTGTTGTAATCAATATCTTTTGAGATCAATCAATCAATATCTTTTGAGATCAGTCTATCAATAAATCAATATCTTTTGTTGAAATCTTGTGTTGCATAAGGAGGGTGGCTAGGGTTTGAGTTGGTAAATATTCTAGGGTTTCTGCAAGGTTTTAGCTGCAAAAAAAATATAATAATAATGAAAAAAAAATGGCGGCCGCAATTCTAGGGTTTCGGCAGTGGTGTGCTAGGATTTGCCAAATCTTATTTTAAAAAAAGAAGAAGAAGTTATTTTTGGCAATAAATATTCAAGTACTTTATGTGGCTGATATAGTGAATCTTATTTTCCAATTGTTTGCGTATATCATCGTTGGTATTTTTTATTTGTCTTTTTCTCTTCCCAACGTCCGTATAGTCCGTGTCACTTTTATTCCCTTTTGTTTCTTGGATCTATTGCTAGTTGGGATAATACAAGTTGTTCCTTCGTTGATGTTCAATTAGTTAAGAAACTGGTCTATTGATAGGATTTACTGCCACTAAGAGAGATGGGCGCGCTTTGTGTGTGCGAAACAAGGTGCAATGGTGTGTGCAAAATTAAACCCGTCGATTTGGGTGTCTCTTTTCTTTTCCATTTCATGGCGAACACTCTAGAGAGGGTTGTGAGCCCTCCTAAGGTTCCCTCTACGGTGGAACGACGACAAGATTTTGGATTGCTGGAGGGTTTCACCCCGTCCTCTCCTACGGGACCACGGTCGACGTCCATGTTAAGCGTTATCCTTTAGGAAGCTAGCAAAGTGCATGAAGCAACATCTAGGGGCTTCTGTAATGAACAAAGATCGCCGGCTATGCTGAGCGAAGTCTTCTAAGAGGCCAGTACGGTCCACTCTGTTCTCTCTAGTGTTGATGTAATGTTGGACAAAGAGATTTCCCGTATTCGCGGGGGTATTACGCCTTTCAGTTCGGATTTACTCACAGCTTTGGAAGATCGTGTCTTGCGTCTTACGGGGGAGAGCCCTTCCAAATCTCTCTCTTCTTCTGACCCGAGCAATCTAGAAGATGGTGAGAAAGCCATGGACGACGAGGCGAAAGATGCTAATCTTGACTTGATTAAACTTAAAATGGCTCTCTATGATAAATCTATGGCAGAAGGTCGAATAGAAAGGATCTCTGAGGTTATTGTTCATCGTGAGGGGAAATCCCCAGAAGCCCTTCCATCTGGTGCCGTAACCTCTGTTGCCGAACAAAAATGGTATGGTTGGAAAAATGATGAAAATGGCGACCAGATTCAGGACCCTTCTTTCCTTCCTCAGTCGGTTCGTGGTCGTGGTGGGCGTGCTCCGTTCAGGGGCCATAATGACTTTCGATTTTGGGGAAGATTGCCTCCACCCCCTCGTTTGACTGCCTTAAGGTCATGGGCGAAGGTGGTGGCTAGCCCGAATGAACGTAATGTCGAAGCAGCAAAAACCGCACCCCAGGTGATTGATAATATGCCAAAGCCAAGATCCTAGGCCTCATTGTTGACTAATCAAAGTACGTCTGGCACAAGGTTAGATTTTGTTGAACCTTCTAACTCGAACCTCCCCGGTGTTATTGAAATTGAGAAGGAGCTTGTGGATGAAAAATCATGGGAAGATTGTCTGGTGGGTTACTTTCTGGATTCACCATTGGCATTTGGTTTGGTTAGAGCTATTGCTCAGACCCTATGGGAACAGGATGGTTTGACTGATGTATTAGGGAATGACAGAGGTTTCTTCCTTTTCAAATTTAAGAGCACTGAGGCAATGGAGTCCATCCTTGACGGAGGGCCCTAGCACTTCTCAGGTAAACTCCTCCTCCAACAAGGATGGAGAAAGAGGTTTAAATTCACCAAAGAAGCTATTTCTAAAATTCTGGTGGGTCAAACTACATGGCCTTCCGCTTGAATTCTGGAACACTAACTGTTTAAGTAGAATTGCTAGCATTATTGGAGTTCCCCTTTACCTGGACAGAGCCACCAAAACCAAACAGCGCATTTCTTATGCTCGAGTCTGCATTGAAATTGATGCGGCTAAGCCTCTGTATCACTCGGTCACTGTTAAATGTGAAGGCGATACTATTGTGGTTGGTGTTGAATTCCAAGATCTTCCTGATGTATGTTCCCATTGCAAAGCTTTTGGATATGATATTAAAAGGTGCAAAATTCATAAACTAGTAGCCAATTCTCAGGACTGGGTTCATGTAGGAAAAGGCAAAGAGGTTGAGTCGGAGGTTCGGGTGGTAGACCTCCCTGCTCTTCCGGCTTCGTCTAACTTGGTTCCATGTGAGGTTTTTGGGTAAAGAGATGCCGAAACTTTCTGCAGGTAAAGAGGTTGAAGCTAAAGATCCGATAGTCGATTTCCCTGTTTCTACTAACTTGAGTGGCTAATGTTACCGGAAGGGAGAAGCCGAATCATTCTGAAGATGCAGCAACTGTTTTGGGGAATGAAAACTCAAAAAATCCTGAGGTTTTGAATACTGAACTGACCACCTCCCGTGCTTCCCCTAAAGATCCAATTGCTATACTGGCTGAAAAAATACCACTATTTCGTTTTCCTCTCACTAAGAGTCAATCTCTTAAAAGGCTGGATTCGATTGTGCTGGCAGGCTAAGGGACGAAGTAGGATCCCCTTATTCCAGGTGATGATGGTGACCAAGAGCAATCTTCCCCATCTCATTCAGGGAAAAAGCTGAATAGCAGTAAAAAGAAGAAAAAAAAGTTACTTTCTGAATTTTTTTTGTCTAATATTTTTTCCTGGAATGTTCGTGGTCTGAATAGTAGTATTAAATAGCATGAGCTTAGAGGTTTTGTTAGGAAGGCCTAGGCTAGTATTTTTGCTATTAATGAAACTAGAGTAAAAAAAGATAAGGCACAATCAATTTTTGAAAAAATCTTTCCTGGCTGGAAGCTGGCTACTAATTATGATTTTGGGCTCTTGATAGAATCTGGGTTTGTTAGGATCCTGTGTTTGTTGATCTCCAAGTGTTAGACACTGGGGATCAATGGATTCATTGTAAAATTGGTCTTATTGAGGGAAAAGTCAATTTTTGGGTTACTTTTGTTTATGGGCTTAATTCGCATTCTGAAAGGGGGGGCCTTTGGAAGAAAATTAACCTGTTAGCTCCTGGTTTAGATAGAACTGCTTGGTTGCTCCTTGGCGACTTTAATGCTATTCGATATCCTTCTGAGAGGGTGGCTGGCTGCTCTAAATGGCCTAGTTCCATGGATGATTTTAACAATTGTCTCTTTAAGGATGAGTTGGATGATCATAGATATAGTGGTTTTCAATTCTCCTGATCTAATAACGAAAAGGGTGTGGATTCTATCAAATCTAAAATTGACCGTGCCCTTGTGAATGATGGGTGGGGTACCAAATTTCTGCCATCTAGTGCTTTATTTTGTCCCCCGGGGCTCTCGGATCACTCCCGTATTGAGATTTTGCTCAATCTTGATAAACCCAAAGTCTCCAATCCCTTTAAATATTTTTAACTATTGGGCTAAAAGTCCTAAGTTTCTTCCCTTGGTTAGGGAGGTTTGGAATGAACATGTTGATGGCTCTTAGATGTATGTTGTCTGTAAAAAGCTTAAAATGTTAAAGAGTAAATTGAAACAGCTGAACAAAGAATCTTTTAGTGACTTTTCGGGTAGAGTCTAGAGCTAAAGACTTATTCTTGAAAATCTTCAACGTCATTTGGATAGCAACCCTCAAGATAGCTTGATCTTCGATCAGAAGCGGGAAGCTTATCGGTCTTTTGTTGAGCTTAGCCTTGCCAAGGAGAGTTTCCTAAAGCAAAAGTCGCGGATCCAATGGCTTAACCTGGGTGACCAGAACTCTAAATTTTTTTTCAAATGCATTAATTCCCAGCGTAATAGATCTCGCATTTCAGTTGTCACTATAGAGGATGGTACCCTTTGTTATGATAAGGCCTGTATTTCTAAGCATATTATTGAGTACTACAAGGGCCTCTTAGGTATCGAGTCTACTCAGGTGAGGGTTGATGATAACGAGTTGAGAGGTGTTACAAAGAACAGGCTGTCTCTGCATAGTGCTGCCAGTATGGACATTGAGGTCACTAATGATGAGATCAAGCAAGCTACGTGGTCACTCCATTCTAGTAAAGCTCCTGGCCCTAATGGGTTCTCTCTGGGTTTCTTTAAAGATGCTTGGGAGATTGTTGGGGAAGATGTTACCAAGGCCATTCTGTGCTTTTTTTGCGTCGGGACATATGCTTAGAGAAGCTAACACGACTCTTATTGCCTTGATTCCTAAGGTCCATAACCCTTCCTATGTGACGAAATATAGGCCTATCTCGTGTTGTAATACTATTTACAAGTGCATTTCGAAGATTATTGTCAATAGGATTAAAGATCATTTGCATGAGGTTATCTCCCCGTCCCAATTGGCCTTTGCCAAAGGTAGGCGTATTGCGGACAACATCTTCTTGTCTCAAGAACTCTTACGTGACTACCATAAGCAAAATAGGGGTCCTAGGTGTGGTTGTAACGTTGATATCATGAAGGCCTATGACAATGTCAGCTGGGACTTTATGCTTACTACCTTAAGATGTATGGGTTTCCCTGAGAGGATGATCAGTTGGATTAGAGAGGGTGTGACCACCCCTAGCTACTCTGTTAGCATTAATGGGGAGTTAAATGGTATTTTCCATGGCAAGAAGGGCCTTAGGCAAGGTGATCCCCTCTCTCCTTATCTTTTTGTTCTGGCCATTGAAGTGTTGTCGGGTTTGTTTACTAGATACACTAAGGAGATGCCCTTCCATTATCATTGGAGATGTGGCAAAGATAAAATTGTTCACCTTTGTTTTTCTGATGACTTGGTGGTCTTCTCCCGTCCTGATAGTCAGTCGGTTGGTGTTGTTAGGAGAGTCCTGGATTCTTTTAAGAGTATGTTTGGTTTGGCCCCTAGTCTGCCTAAAAGTGACATCTATTTCTCTGGGGTTAGCGATAGTTTAAAACGTGACATTCTGGACATTATAGGGTTTAGAGAGGGTTCTCTTCCGGTGCGTTATCTTGGGGTTCCTCTGATTACCACTAAGCTCTCCTACAAAGAGTGTCGCCCCCTCATTGATAAGATTGCTAAGCGTATTCAAGTTTAGACCAGTAAGTACCTTTCTTATGCTGGTAGGTTACAGCTTATTGGCTCTATCATTTTCTCAATGCAAGTGTACTGGGCCTCTTTGTTTATCCTCCCTAAGAAAGTCCACCGGGAAGTTGAGAGTTTAATGCGGGTTTTCTTGTGGAGTGGTCCTGATATGAAGTCTTCTGGTGCCAAGGTCGCCTGGGACGAGATTTGTGTTCCTAGGAGGGAAGGTGGCCTAGGGATTAAATCCCTTATCACTTGGAATAAGGTTGCGGTTGCTAAACATATCTGGTTCCTTCTCACAAGGGGCTCCATCTCCCTGTGGTGCATATGGATTAAATCTAATATCCTTAGAAGTGAATCCTTGTGGTCGGTAAAAATGCCCCAGTCGGCCTTGTGGTGTTGGCGTAAGTTACTCCAACTTTGCCCTCTTATCAAGGATTATGTGCGGTATGAGACCGGGAATGGGGAGGACACGTTCTTGTGGTTGGACCCCTGGCACCCGTGGGGGTTCATTGTTGAAGAAAGGGGCCCTAGGATTATTTACGATTCGGGGTTAGGCCGCTTGGCCATATAGCAATCCAGATGGGAGGGTGTGCAAATGGCCCTCTGCTGTCTCCATGGATCTGATTGAGTTCAGCCCCGATGCGACTAAGAAGGACAACATTCGTTGGCTTCCTTTCGGTGGTAAATTTACCATTGGGGCTCTGTGGGAGGAGATCCGTGTTCATAAGCCTAAGCCTGTCTGGTGCAACCTTGTTTGGTTTAAACATCATATCCCTAGGGTTAGTTTTATCCATTGGCTTGCCATTAGGGGTCGCCTTAATACTGGTGATAGGCTTAGAATGTTCGGTTTGAACTGCGATTTTCAGTGCAGTCTTTGCTCGGGTAGTCTGGAATCCCATGATCACCTCTTTTTTAATTATCCTATTTCCTGTAAAGTGTGGGAGGGTATTCTTGTGAAGTGTGGTTTGGATTGGTCTAAATCCTCTTGGGATGATTGGTGGAACCGGTTTGCCTCTAGTGTCAGTGGTCAGTCTCTGACTTCTATGGTTAGGAAGATGGCGTTGTTTGTGTCGGTTTACTGTATCTAGAAAGAGCGTAACTCGCGCAAATTTTGTGATTCCAAGCATGATTATAAATTTGTGGTTAAGGAGATTTGTGATCTGATTAGAGATAGGTGCTCTTCCAGACGTAACATTCCTAACTCGACTTCTAATTTGGCTATCCAAGGGGAATGGAGTCTTTTGAACTCCATTTTCGATCCTTACGACTAATTCCTCTTTTGTTTCAGTGCCGAGTTGCTTGAAGTATGAGAGGCGCTATCTATCCCTTTGGTGCCTGTGGTAATATAGTTT
Organism: Heliamphora exappendiculata; assembly: GCA_034768845.1. Lineage (NCBI taxonomy): Eukaryota > Viridiplantae > Streptophyta > Magnoliopsida > Ericales > Sarraceniaceae > Heliamphora > Heliamphora exappendiculata. Next base: position 34,716 of record JAOTRH010464631.1, read on the forward strand.
CTCTCTTTTGTCTCCTTATTGTCTATTCTTGTGCAGATCTCTATGGAGGTTATAAGGAGCTGTGAGTCTTGGGATCCTTTTCTTTTGAGCGTTGAGTGTTTCTCTCTAAACACTTTCTGAGGGTGAGCTAAGAGGTTTTATCTAACTTTTGAACTGTTCTGTTCCTTGTGCAGTGTTCTATCAAGCAGAGCTTTAGTGAGATTTGCTTCTTTTTTCATTTGGAGATTGAGCTATACACTTGTTTGGTTTTTTGTAAGATTAGCCCCCTGTTTATTGGAGTGCTACATTTTCTTTTAGTTGCTAGGTTTTCCCTCTTTAGGTGCATGCGTTCTAAATTGTTTTTTCATTGGTTTATTCTGGTTGTCTTGTTCAGGTCCAGATGGTTGCTAACCCCTAGAAGGAAGAAGCCTCGGTTGGGAACTTAATGTTCCTTGGATTTTGGTCCTTTTCGGAGGTAGTTGCCTTGGTGTACCTCGATTTGCTGGTTTCTTCAGTTTTAGATTTTGGGCCTGGTTTTTTGATCCCTAGCTATGAGGGGCATTCATAGCTTCTCTTTCTTGCTTGCATTGTTTTCTTCTATTTTTTGTTCCTATGGTTTATGTTTGGTTTAGGTTGGTTTACTTCATATCTTGGCTGCCTTTGTGGGGTTGTTTGTTATGCCCTTCTCTTTTCAGCTGGGTTGGTTTGGTTTTCTTTGATTTATTGTATTTTCTTGAATCCTTGTATTAGTCTTCCCCTTACGGTTGTGTAAGGGACTGTGTGCGCGTGTGGGAGTGTGTGGAGTGGGGTTTTTTTTGTTTGGTTATGCTTTATAGGTTCGGTTTTTTGGGATGGGCCTAGTGATTTCCAGTCTCGGTTCTTTTGTTTGGTGCCTTCTTTGGCTCCTTTGTTGGATCCTTCAATGGTTTTGGGGGTATTTATGCGGATGTTATGGAGCTTGGTTTTTTTTTAGCTTTGTTTCTTTTTTTCCCTGGCTGGTGGCTGTTCAGGTTCGTTATCTGCAAGTTATCCCTTGTTTACTGCGGTTGTTGGGGTCTCCTGCATGGTTGGCATGTTGGTTCTAGCAGTGGTGGCTCTTGTTTGGGTGTATAGTTTGATCAATTTTGTCTCTATTTGCTGCGGCTGTTGGGGGCTCCTGCTTTTTTGGCTTGTTGGATATAGCTGTGTTGGCTTTTGTATGGGCTTATAGTTCGCTTTATGCTGTCCTATTTGTTGCTATTTTATCTCTAGCAGGGGCATCTTTCATTGTCTTTGTTTTTTTCTGGTTATGGCTGAGCGTAAAGCCAATTTTTTGATGTTTCTTTGGGTTTGTTTTTGGGTTTCATGTGGTTTTGGATTGTAAGGCCTGGGGTTGTGCCCCTTGTAAACCTATTTTTTTTCTTTTCTTTTATGTCACAGTTAATTACCCAAAAAAAAGTTCAATTAGTTCTTAAAAAAATTATAAAGAAAATAAGAGCGGTAAAAGGCAAGAGTGGGTGAGCATATTGTCGGGAAAAAGCCAAAAGAGTGCATACACGAGTGGAGTGACCTTATTTGAGTGCAAACACAAAAGGGAGTGTGTGAGCAATTTTTTCTAACATTTGTTTATTTTTGGAGTTTCAAATAAATGTCTTCCAGGGCTGAAGGTTCAGATTAGCGAAGAGAGACACTCATGTTGCAGGCTATACAACAACAATTTGAACGCATGAATGTGGTGTTTAATGAAATTCGGGATCGGATGGATAGGCAAGACGCTGCTATTGCTACATGGCGTGAAGAACGAAACAGAAGAAGGCAAGGCGAGCATGCTTCTGATGACGACCAGGAGGATGAATTCAATGATGAAGAGGATCAAGGACCTTTGAACAGAGATGGCAGGGTCATACCAAGAGGCAGAAGGTGTGATCTATATTTTGGCGAGATGGAGTTGACAGAAATCTAAGAAGCATCAAGATGAAGATTCCATCGTTCCAAGGGAAGAATGATCCGGAAGCATACTTGGAATGGAAAAAGAAGGTTGAGTTGATTTTTGAGTGCCATAATCACTCTGAGTAGAAAAAGGTAAAACTCACCATTATTGAATTTACTGATTATGCTATTATTTGGTGCCTGTTCACTTCAAAATTCGAGCTCATCTACTTCATGGAGATCTTATTGGAAGAAAGACAGCGGGGCTGTTGTCAAGTCAAAAACCGAACCAGCCAAGAAGAGAGATGAAGTTTCCAGCTCTACCAAAGGTAAAACTGAACCTCAAACTCATAATCGTGACATTAAATGTTTTCCTTATTTGGGCATAGGTCACATAGCTTCACAATGTCCAAATAAGAGGACCATGATTGCACATGCTGAGGGAGAGGTGGAAACTAAAAGTGAGAGCGAGGATGAACAAATGCCACAACCTGAGGCCGCTTGTGATGAGGATGTGGAGTGTCTGGTAGAGGGTGAGTCACTTATGGCTAGGCGTGCTTTAAGTGCCCAAGTCAAAGAGGATGACATGGAACAACAAAGGGAGAACATTTTTCATACTAGATGCCACATCAGTAACAAGGTTTGTAGTATGATCATTGATGGGCAAAGTTGTACTAATGTGGCTACCACTACTTTACTTGAAAAGTTAAATTTACCACTCTTGAAACATCCTAGGCCATATAAAATGCCAAGGTTAAATGAATGTGTGGAGATCACGGTTAACAAGCAAGTGTTAGTTTCCTTCTCCATTGGGAAGTACAAGGATGAAGTACTTTGTGATGTTGTTCCCTTGCATGCAGGTCACATACTATTGGGCAGGCCGTGGCAATTCGACTGGAAGATTACTCATGACGGGTTTAAGAATTGGCATACATTCGTGAAAGACAATAAGACCATTACTCTTGTTCCTTTGACTCCAAGATAAGTGTATGAAGATCAAATAAAATTGAAAAGAGAAAATGAGTTCAAAAAAAAACATGTGAGACTGAGAGTTCAAAAATAGAGAGTGAGAAGAAAAAGGAGAGTGAAAAAAGAAAGAGTGAAAAGAAAAGAGAAAGTGTAGAAAAAGAGAGAACAAAAAAACAAGTGAGTTTTTATGCTAAACCGAGTGATGTCAAGAGTGCTTTTTATACAAACCAGTCTATGTTTGTACTTCTTTACAAAGAGGCATGTTTTAATACTAATGAGCTTGACAAATCTTTGCCTAGTGTGGTTGTTTCTCTATTGCAGGAGTATGAAGACGTGTTCCCCACCGAGGTGCTTAGTGGATTGCCACCCATCAGGGGAATAGAGCATTAAATTGATTTTGTAACCAGGAGCATCGATCCCCAATCGACCAGCCTATTGGAGTAATCCGGAGGAGACAAAGGAACTACAAAGGCAAGTTGAGGAGTTGATGGCCAAAGGGCACGTGAGAGAGAGCTTGAGTCCATGCGCGGTACCAGTTTTGCTCGTACCTAAGAAGAATGGCACTTGGCGAATGTGCGTTGATTGTCGGACTATCAACAACATTATGGTAAAGTATAGACATCCTATTCCTAGGTTAGATGACATGTTAGATGAACTGCATGGATCATGTGTTTTCATAAAAATTGATTTGAAAAGTGCATATCATCAGATCAGGATGAGAGAGGGAGATGAATGAAAAACTGCCTTTAAAACTAAATATGGATTGAACGAGTGGTTGGCTTTTGGGCTAACTAATGTACCTAGTAGGAGTGGAGTTCTAGCTGATGCCTGCTTTGTTTGGATCCTATGGTTGAGTTTTCTTTGGGATGGCCTAGGTTTCTTTTAGTTGGATTCTCTGAGGATGTTCTGGCCATTACTTATTGCTGACTAGTAGGGGTCTTCGACCGCTTATGTTTGGTGAACCTGTGCGCAGGGTAGGTTAGTAATTTGTGTTGGCCGATTTTGAGCTGGAGTTTTCTGAGGTTGATCTGTCGTTGCTTCTTTTGGCTGGCTAGGGGGCCATCTACCCTTGGTACTTTTCTCATAGATCTCTGATGGTTTCCTTTCAGCTGTTCTTTGGACCTGTGGTTTGATCTTTGAGGGCTCTTTTGTCAGAGCCTTTATTTGGGTGTGGAGATTTCCTTTTCTTCGCTTGCTCAGGCTACGTCAGTTTACCTAATTGGTTAAAGGACAAGCCCCTTTGACCTCCTGAGCATGGAGATTTTGTTATTCCCTCAGTTTTATAGAGGTTCTTTGGCAAATCTTCTTAGGTGAGTAAGTCATTTCTTAGCAGAGGTTTGGAGCTTTTCGAAGAACGGAGCTTCAGCAGTATTTTGTTATTTTGTTTTAGATGACGAGTTACTTTTGCTAGATTGTTGTATATGTTGGTATTTTCTATCCATGTGGGTTGTGCGTGGAATATGATTTTTTGTTAGGTCCCCCCGTCGATTCTGCGGAGGGTTGGATTTTCTGTGTTGTAGGATGTTTTTCTACTGGTTACTCATGTAATTACCAGGGGTATGCCCCTTGAAAAGTTGTATTTTTTCTTTTTTTATGTCACAATTAATTACCCAAAATAAAAAATACAAAAAATGCACCAAGTACATTCATGAGGTTAAGAATCATGCATTGCGTGCGTTTATAGGCTGATTTGTTGTAGTCTATTTTGATGATATCTTGGTGTATAGCATGAACTTAGATGAGCATTAAGAACATTTGCGTTGTGTGCTTGATGCTTTGAGAAAAGAAAATTTATATGCCAATATAAAGAAATGTTCCCTTTGTTTGGATAAAGTTGTGCTTCTTGGCTATTTTGTTAGCACAAGAGGAATCGAGGTAGATGAGGAAAAGGTGAAGGCTATCAAAGAATGGTCCACACCCAAGTCAATCACAGAGGTAAGAAGTTTTCATGGTTTGGCTAGTTTTTATCGACGCTTTGTCAAAGATTTCAATACACTAGCCGCACCGTTCACTAAAATTGTTAAAAATTTCATAGGTTTTAATTGGGGAAGTGAGCAAAATCGTGCATTTATTGAGATTAAAGAAAGGTTACGTAGTGCTATTGTTTTAGCATTATCTGATTTTTCTAAAAAAATTTAGATTGAATGTGAAGCTTCAGGAATAGGTATTGCAACTGTTTTGTTGCAGGAGAAGCGGCCCATAACTTATTTCAGTGAAAAGGTAAATGGAGCATCTTTGAATTACCCAACGTATGATAAGGAGCTTTATGCATTGGTGAGAGCCTTAGAGACCTGGCAACATTACCTGTGGCCGAAAGAATTTTTCATACATACCGATCATGAGTCCTTGAAACACTTGAAGGGACAAAGTAAGTTGAATAAAAGGCATGCCATGTGGATGAAATTCATTGAAAGCTTTCCGTATGTGATCAAATAAAAACAAGATAAGGAGAACATTGTGGCCGATGCATTATCAAGAAGGTATGCCCTTGTCTCTACTTTAAATGCAAAGTTATTGAGATTTGAGTATGTTAAAGAATTGTATGCTATGGATGATGACTTTGCCAGTGTGTAAGAAGCATGTGAGAAGGCGGCATTCACTAAGTTCTATGAACTTTATGGGTACTTGTTTAGAGAAAATAAACTTTGCATGCCTAATAGTTCTATACGTGAGTTGCTTGTGCATGAAGCACATAGAGGTGATTTGATGGGTCACTTTGGAGTAAGGAAGACTTTAGATATATTGCATGAACACTTTTTTGGCCAAGAATGAAACATGATGTGGAGAGAGTGTGTGCTCGATGCATTACTTGTAGGCAGGCCAAATCTAGAGTCTTGCCACATGGTTTATATACCCCTTTGTCCGTACCTAGTGAGCCTCGTGTCGATATTCTCTATGGACTTTGTTTTAGGCTCACCTAGGTCAAAGACAGGTAAAGATTCAATTTTTGTAGTTGTTGATCGGTTTTCTAAAATGACACATTTCAAATCTTGTCATAAAACTGATGATGCATCCCACATTGCTGACTTATTTTTTTGAGAGATAGTTCGACTCCACGATGTTCCTAGGAGTATTGTGTCTGACCGAGATGCTAAGTTCCTTAGCTATTTTTGAAAGGTCTTGTGGGGTAAGTTGGGAACTAAGTTGTTATTTTCAACTACTTGTTATCCCCAAACGGATGGACAAACCGAGGTCATGAATAGAACTTTATCTACTTTATTACGTACTGTCATTCAAAAGAACCTAAAAAATTGGGAGAATTGTTTACCATTCATAGAATTTGCATATAATTGGACTATGCATACTACCACTTCTTATTCTCTTTTTGAAATTATTTATGGCTTTAATCCACTTACTCATTTGGATTTGTTGTCTTTACCTGTTGATGACAGGAGTAGCTTAGATGGACAAAAAAAAACTGAATTTGTGAAATCACTTTATGAGAGGGTACGACTTCAAATTGAGCAGAAAAATGAGAAGATTACTTCCCAAGAAAATAAAGGACGAAGACGTGTCATCTTCGAGCCAGGAGATTGGGTTTGGGTGCATATGAGCAAGAAACGCTTTCCAGCTCATAGAAAAATTAAATTGCACCCTCGGGGCGATGGACCTTTCCAAGTTCTGGAGAAGATCAATGACAATGCTTATAAAATTGTTCTTCCAGGTGAGTATAATGTTTCTGCTACTTTCAATGTTGCTGACTTTTCTCCTTTTGATGTAGGTGACGATTCGGGGTCGAATCCTTTTGAGGAGAGGGGTAATGATGGGAATCAAGGTGGTCTTAGAGATCCGTTGCAAGTCCCAAAAGCGCCAATCACAAGATCAAGAGCAAAGAAGATTAAGGACAAAATGCAAGGATTGGTGTAATATGTCTGAACCAAGCATGCCAATCTATTATACAAGGATCCACCGTTTAAGATGGGATCGCATGAAGAAGAATTTGTTCCACTTCATATGATACAAGCTATGGAGAGAAGCACAACCTAATGTTTTGGATTTTATTATTCATGCTTATGGGCTTGTTGGACTATTTAATTTGTTGGGTTTTGCTTTTTTTTTGGGTAATTAAATGTGATATAAAAAAAAGGAGACACAAATATAAGGGGCATACCCTAGGCCTTACAAAACACCACCAGGAGCAAAGCCAGAAGCAACAAAAAAACTTTAGGCTAAGCCAGAGCCAAACAAGAAAACGGCATTAGGCTAAGCCGAAACCAACCATAGAAGAAACAAAATAAACCAAATTATGGATGCCTAGACCATAACACAATAAGGGTAATGGAAAAGAAAACCATAAGCAAATAAACCAAAAAAGATGCCTCAACAACCCAAGCAGCCCAACCGAAACAGATTAATTACCAACCCGCCCAGCAATTAAGCCCAAACAAAAGAAAATAGGAGCTCAAGCCCAAACCAACACCTGCCATGCTCAAGTTCCCGCAGCAGCAAGAAAAATAAGCAAGGGGGACCGCAACAATGCAACAGGCACACACAACAGCCTGCCTTCAGCAGCTTAAACCCCGAAATGACCATTAGAGAAGCAAATCGCACCAAACCAGACCAGCCCAGCTGGGATGATTGAAACCAAGGAAGGAAAAAGCACCCCTGCATAAAAGCAAGACCACCACAAAAAGCTAAGGGCAGCCCACAAACAGAAGCAAGGAAAAGCCACCAGCAGCAAGAAAAACGAGGCAAAACTAACATCCGCCCACAACCAGGAATAACCAAATGAAACCCCTCAAAACAGATGCTATGGACAGCCCTCATAGCTAGGAGAACAAAACAAAACCACAAAACCTATGTACAAAAGAGATATTCACGATAAGAGAAGCAACCATAATAAGACCACCCAAAACGAAAGCAACAAAGGCAAAAAATAGAAGCTATGGACAGCCCCCATAGCTAGGAGAACAACACAAAAATAAAAAATCATATGTACAAAGAAAGAAGCTATAAACACCCCTCAAAGCTAGGGAGCAAAACCGGAGATATCCATGAGAAGAGGAGCCTATAGCAGCTTCACCGACGGGACTTCTTCCATTTCGGATAGGTGAGTGCACAGGACCTGAGATGCATAGGTAACCGATGAGAAACAAGAAAGGAGAAACACACACACCCAGGGACCTCACCCACTCCACACAGATGTATCACTCTACCCTCCAACAAAGGAGGAAGAAACAAATCTCACAACCGCTGCTTCCGAAAATCGCTACACAAGAAACAAACGCAATTCAAAATAGTTTGCAAAAACTCACATCACTCACTCAATATAGGAGGAACACTAACTCTCCAAACAAAAAATCCCAAAAGTCACAGCTCCTATAACTTCCATGGAGACCTACACAGCAAGCAAACTTACAGGGCATTATGGGAGAAAATATCCATAAGAAACACTCAGCCCTCCAAGGAGGAGAAAGGGGTAAATCTCACAAACATCCATGCATAGCGACCAGGCGGCAACAAGAAGCAAACAATTAATAAAAAGCATTATGGGAGAAAATATCTGTCACCAAATTCCAATCACCCTGAATCACCTTATTAGTTTAAGATACAGGTACACTTCTAAGAGATATCTTTAAAAACACAATCCCAACCATTCTTCTTGCCCTGAAGCCTTCTAAGATTACGCTCCTTCCAGATACAATAGACAGAGATGGAAAGCACCAATCCCTTAACGCTCGCACCTAGGGATTTTCCAACCATCATAGTAGCAAAAGAATCCCTCTAAGCCATCCAAGAACTCTCAATCCAACTGACTCTACATTTGGTTAAGACCCTAGTCCAGATAGCCTTAGTAAAGGGGCAGGCAAAGAAAAGATGATCGTGTGATTCAACAGCCGCAGGGCCGAAACAACAACTAGTATCACATCCAAGACCAAACATGCTAAGCCGGTCCCCCGTGCAAAGGCGACCCCTCACCGTAACCCAAAGAATAAAGCTAACAAGAGGGATATGATGCTTAAACCACACCAATTTACTCCATAACGGCACCGGTTTATGGACACGAATCTCCTCCCAAAGAGAGCCAATAAAGAATTTGTTACCATCAAGGGTTCACCTAATACGGTCACACTGGCCGGCATTGGGATGGCAACAGTTGCATCTCCAAAAGATCTATAGTAACCGCAGAGAGCCATTTCCATTGGTTTCCATCCACAATCTACTTAAGTTTAGCCTTTAGATCAATCCCGGAATCATACACAATCCCCTGCCCCTTGGCCTCAACCAAGGGGCCCCAAGGGTGCCAAGGGTCTAGCCACGAAAAAGTATCTTCGCCATTACCAATCTCATATTGAATGAAGCACTTGACCATCGGTCTAAGCTGGAGGAGCTTCCTCCAACTCCAGGATGCCAATTGCGGAATCTTAACCGCTCAAAAGGAGTTACCACGAAGAATATTAGACTTAATCCACATACACCACAGGGACACGTCTCCTCCCGTTAACAGAAACTAGATATGTTTAGCCACCGCAGCTTTATTCCATAGAACCAAGGATTTAATCCCAAGGCCACCCTCTTTGCGGGGAACACACACCTCCTCCCAAGAAACTTTGGCACCCGAGGACTTCATCTCAGGGCCACTCCACAAAAAAGATCTAAGCAAACTCTCAATCTCACGAAATACTCTCTTGGGAAGGATAAACAAAGAGGACCAATAAACCTGCATGGAGAAGAGGATAAAACCAATTAACTGGACTCTACCAGCATATGATAGAAATTTACTAGTCCACACCTTAATTTTACAGGCAATCCTGTCAATGAGAGGCTTACAATCTTGATATGCAAGCTTAGTAGTAATAAGAGGAACCCCTAAGTACCTAACAGGAAGCGAACCCTCACGAAAACCAAGAACATCCAAAATCTCTTTCTTCAAAACACTATCAACCCCAGAGAAGTAAATATCACTTTTTAGAGGGCTGAGGGAAAGACCAGACAGCTTTTGGAACCCATCTAGAACCTGCCAAATAACTCTCACTGAGTTAACATCAGCTTTCAAAAAGACCATAAGGTCATCGGCAAAGCATAGATGAACAATCTTATTCTTACCACAACACCAATGATAACTGAAAGGAGACTCCTGTCTATACTTCACAAACATCCCACCCAGAACCTCCATGGCCATCACAAAAAGATAAGGGGAAAGGGGATCCCCTTGCCGAAGACCCTTTTGCCCCGGAAAGAAACCATTAAGCTCACCATTGATGCTGACAGAAAAACTAGGGGAGGTAATTCACTCCTTAATCCAATTGACCATTCTCTATGGGAAACCCATACAACGAAGAACCCCAATCATAAAGTCCCAATGCACATTATCATAGGCTTTCATGATATCAACTTTAAGAGCACATCTAGGGCCACGGTCTTGCTTGTGATAGTCCCTCAGGAGCTCCTGAGTGAGGAAAATGTTGTCTACAATTCACCGCCCCTTAACAAAAGCAAATTGAGCAGGGGAAATGATCTCAACCAAAGAATCCTTGATCCTATTAGAAATGATTTAGAAATCATATTGCAATAGGAAATAGGCCTATACTCCTTAATAGAGGAAGGATTAAGGACTTTAGGAATCAACGCAATAATGGTGGTGCTAATTTCCCAAAGGATATGGCAAGAATCAAAGAAACTCTTAATAGCCTTAGTAGCATCTTGACCCACGATATCCCACGCATCTTTGGAAAAACTCGCAGAGAAACCATCCAGGCCAGGAGCTTTGTTTGCTTTTAGGGACCACATGGTAACACGAATCTCTTCCTCAGAGACATCTCTCATCATACAAGTAATGCTCTCAGGGGATAACCGCTTGGTGATAAATCCCTTCAACTCACTAAAATCGATCGTATCAATACTAGAGTCCGTACCAAGAAGATTCTGGTAATAACCAACAATGTGGCCATAGATAAGATGCTTCTCAGTATGAACCACACTGTCCTCACCCGTAACAGAGGTAATACAAGACCTATTTTATGCTGGAAGTTAACATATTTGAAAAAGAACTTGGAGTTCTGATCCCCAAGATTAAGCCATTGGATCTTGGACTTTTCTTTCAAAAAACTTTCCTCAACCAGGACAAACTCAACAAAGGATTTATAAGCCTCTCTCTTCATATCATACAAAGCAGTATCCGTAGGGGTCATGTCAAGCCTAAGCTGGAGGTCCTCAAGGAAAACTCTCTGACTAGCCACAAGATTAGATATATCACTATACGAGTCCCTACTCAACTTTTTAAGTTACACTTTCAACAATCTCAACTTCTGACAAACCATATACAAGTCCGAACCAACCACAGACATGCGCAAGACATCCTGCACTAGGGGAATAAACTTAGGGCTCTTAGCCTAGAAATCAAAATATTTAAACGGCTTTCTAGACTTAACTCTACCAAAATCAATCATGATATCAATACGAGCATGATCCGAAATGCCCGGAGGACCAAAAAAGCACTAGACTGCACCATAGAGATAATCCAAGCCTCATTAACAAGAGCACGATCAATCTTGGACTTAATAAAACTGTCCCCCTTCTGGTTATTTGACCAAGTAAACTGGATACCACTATACCTGAGGTCATCTAACTCAGCCTCATACAGACACTTGTTGAGGTCATCCATATGTGCAAGCCATTTACTACACCCCCCGACACACTCATTAGGGCACCGGATGACATTAAAATCCCCTAGCACTAACTAGGGAGAGTTAGCCAGGCCGAAAGCAAGAGAGACAAGCTTATACTAGAGGCTAACCCTCTCTACGTGTGTGTTAAGCCCATAAACAAATGTAACCCAAAAAGAGGTTTTATATTCCAAAAAAGTGGCCTTCCCATGAATCCATTGGTCCCCAAAATTAGTTTCTTGGAAATCAACAAAAATAGGGTCCCGGCAAACCCATATGCGGCCCAAAGCACCAAAATCATAGTTATTTATAAAACTCCAGGAAGGAGAAGTTTTTTCAAAAATCAAACCAGCTTTATCCTTTTTAACCCTAGTTTCATTTAAAGCTAACAAGTTAACTTGGGAAGACATAACAAAACATTTCAATTCATTCTGTTTAAAAACACTGTTCAAACCCCGGATATTACAAGATGTAATAGACATAAAAAGAGGGTTAAGAAAGTGACATTTTCTTTTTCTTCTTGCTGCTTCTCATCTTTCTTGGTCCTGAACCCTTTAGAGAGGACGTGCTCAAGATCATCCAACGAAGTAAGCGGCTCTACTTCAGTACCTTGGCCCACGACCAAAACTGGTTCCGTCTCCAAGGACGATTTGCTACGGGTAAGAGGAGATCGACCTACTATATGAATCCCACTAGCTGAATCAACCGGCTACTCAGAGGAGGGAGGTTTGTCAGCTTCCATCTCCAAAATTGATTTGCTAACACTACCACATCCTTTGGTAGCCTGCGGAGTTCCTTCACACTAAATATCCCCCTACTTCTCATACTGTGTAGAGGACATCTCCACCGACAGCGTAGGAGAAGAAGGTCTAGAAGCCATTGGAGCCTCTTATACTTGCCTTGGTAGAGCCTCACACCGAACAAGATTGGAGGACGAGGGAATGTTCATGATAGGTTTTACAACCTGAGGAGGGCTTTCCACAACCTCATCCTCTTTTCCTTTGCTTACCCTAGTCCATTCCTCAGTGGTTTCAACAGGTTTATAAAACTTACAGCGCTTAATGTCATGCCCGAACGCCTTGAATTGATCACATATTACCGGGATGACTTAGTATTCCACACCAACAAGAACAGTCTCACCCTCACACTTGACTAAAATAGTGTGTAATAAAGGCTTTGATGCATCAATTTCTACACAGACCCAAGCATACGAAATTCTTTGCTTGAAGTCCGTAGCTTTATCCAAGTACATAGGAACCCCTAAAACACTCATTATACGGCTTACGCACTGGGAATTTCAAAATTTAAGAGGCAAGTCATGAAGTTTAACCTAGACAGGGATTTTAGATACCGCTTCCTTAGTAAACTTGAGATGTTTTTTCTGACGTTGTACGATTAGCAGCTTACCTGAGAAATGCCAAGGACCCCTGTCCATGACTGAGTTCATAGCATCAACACTTTTAAATTTGAAGATAAAAAAAACCCATGCTGCTGCCCAAGACATCCACCAACCTATCTTGGTCCCATAAGGTTCTAGCCGTGGCACGAATAAGGACAAACACCAATGATGAATAAGGGTTTTGCTTTTAATTGTTACAAGAAGAATAAGGGTTTGGGCCTAAGTAATTTTGGCCAGCTCATGATTGGGTTTAGTTAAGTTTAGTTTTGGCTAGCACATGTTGTCCCACATTGCTTAGAAATAAGAAATTTCTTCTAACCTTCTCCTATATAAAGAAGCCTCCATTTATTATTTTGACATAAATAAAGTGAAGTACAATTTTCTTTGAGAGAAAGTTTCTCTTGTAATTCTTGAATGAACTAAAGGACTTATCCAGGTTTCTTCATTGTTGCGTCCTAGTTACAATCTTGGTTCTTGAAACAAGAGTTTAACGGGTCAAAATTTGTTCCTTGACTTGATTTTAATGTTCTTGGGTTTATTTCAATTTGTTCGTGGGTTCAAGGGGATTCAAATCTTTGCAGGTTCACATCAAGTTCTTCGTTTGTGATTGGCTGACTTTTTTTTTATAGGTAATTGATTAGCTGACTTATGACTACTCTTTTGGAGTTAGTTTTGGGTTTTAGTTATATGATGCGTCCTTTCTGTGCAGGTTGTGTGCGGATTTGTAAGTAGGTTTTTCCCTATTCACGCGGGTTGTGCGTGGAATATACATTTTTGTTAGTTTTTCCCTACTTAGAGATGGCGATTGGTTTTGTTTGTTGAATATGTGCAGGATGTAGGTTCGTAGTGGTACTTATGTAATATCCTGGGACATACCCCTTGTATTCATGTAAATTTTTTCTTTTCTTTTATATTACAATTAAATACCAAAAAAATAATAATAATCCGTGAATAAATCATAACTCCACAACTATTCAAATTTCTTACTTAAGTCTCAAATTAAATCTTCAAGCAAACATGTTATAATACCCCCTTTTTAATTACATAGTTTCATTCATCAAATAATCGTCTCATAAGAATCATTTACCAATACCATATAAATAATTTGAGTTCTCAAAAGAATAGGTTCAATAAATTTGAGTTCTCAAAAGATGTAAGACTTTAGGAGAACAATCTAGAATAGGCCAAGGGAAAAAAAGCAAACAAACAGGGCCCTAGAAGTCTCAATTTTCTCCCTGAAGCCGCAGCCACGCCTTCTCTGTTCGAGCTTTCTATTTTTTTTCATTGCCTTGCTCTCTTATCTTCTTTGATCCATCCATGGGATAGATGAAGGAATGTGCATCTACAGAATTTTAGAGAGAGAATTTGTCACGATCCAAACCCTGAGTCCATGAACTAAACCCCAAGTTCTACCTTGTAGGAACTATATCCATCCAAAGCTCATGGAATTAGCTTTACTTCTATTTTTTCTTTGAGTGTTGAGTGTTACTCTTATATAGCTTATGCATCTCATTACATTTTGTGAGCTTTGCCTCTTTTTATTGGAGGGCGGAGTGTTTCTTGTGTAGATTGATGTATAGCTATCTTGGGTGTGTGTGTATTTTGTGCGGTACTCATGTTTCTCCTTTCTAGGTCCTGGGTGCCGGCTTATCCCAGGAGGAAGAAGCCTCACTCGGGAGGATGATATTAGCTATGTTCGGTCCATAACCGGTCTACGGTGTGTGCTGTTTTTCCTAGCTATGAGTGATGTTCATAGCAGGCTGGCTTTTGGTTTTGTTTTATAGCCTTTGGGTTGTTCTTGTTTATTAGCTCTTGTTCTGGTAGCTTTATCCTTGTTGGCTACAATTAAACTACGTAGATATCCTCTTCACTCACTTGTTTTGAATTATGGTATATAGCCCTACGGCTTGTGTAGGGGTTGTGGGCGTGTTTCTTTTCTTCGGTTGTGTGTATATTCATGCCAGGTCCTCCCATCTGAGTCCAGTTGGCGGCACAAGTTTGGTCCGGTTGGAAAGGCTGCACAGGTTTTTGGTAATAATTGTGGTTATTTTTGTTGTTTGAGCTATTGTGCTGCCTCCCAAATTTGGTTGATGTTTTTGCTGCTAGTTGGGTTGTTTATTGTCTGGGTGGTGCTCCTTGTGTTGGGCTATTCGGTTATGGTAGCTTTGTTTGGGGCTATTTGTTGTCTAGGTGACGTTGCTTTTTGGGTTTTTTTCCTTTCAGTTGTTGCTCAAGTTGTTTCTTTGTAATCCCTCGTGTATTGTTGGCCTTGCTTCATCCTCCATTACTTCTTTCATTATGGGGGCGGCAGTAGTGGCCTTCCCTTAGATGTTACGATAGTTTTTTTTTCTGTTGGTTGTTTGTTTGGTTTGGGTTTAGCTGAAATTCTTTTATTTTGCTTGTGATTTTGTTTATTGGAGGTGTGTTGTAAGGCTTGTGACTTGCCCCTTATAGTATGTACTTTTTCTTTCTTTAATGTTACAGTTAATTACCCACAAAGAAAACTTTCAAAAACATTAACATATATGCTACAATATGACGTTTAAATTTTTTTTGAGTTTTCCTTTCGTTTATGCATTCAAAAGATTCGAAGCAAATAAACTAAGTTTCAAAAGTTCACTTACAAAACAACTTAAGGGTATGTGACAACATACATTTCACTTTAAGCTTTGATATCATTTACATTCATCCACTTTGATTCTATGTACAAACATAACACGAAACAAAAACACTAGATCTGTCCTCTAGCACTTTCCAAATTACACTCTTCAAAACCTGAAATGGTTTAGTACACATACATGAGCCAAAACTCGTAGGATAAAGACTAACTCAAATCCTAAGCATGATTTGTGAGGTGTGATGGGTGCAACCGAAGTAAAAATGCAAGTTTCACCAATTCATTATTCGTTCACACGCAAACACCCATGCACACAAACACCCTCTAATATCCATTCTATTTCCTTAAAACCATTATTTTAAGTAGAAAACCCCCTCATTATAAACTCCAATCTACCGGTCCAACATATGCATCTGACCTAAACATATGTATATATAGGTGTATACAAGGCCTAAGGGACAAGAGGTTTGATGAGATGGTCCAATGGTGATAAAAAGTTAATTTTTGCTTCGAATGAATTTTGGCAAAAAACAGGTGAAAAATGAATTTTAGAAAATATGACATATCCTCACTATTTTAGTCATAACTTTTTTTACCAATAGAATTTTGTTATTAGAGTTGTGTCATTGGAAAGAAAACTTTTGGGGCTTCAATTGGAGTACAAGAATGACCCAATTCGGGGTTTGGATGAAGGAGATGTGATCAATTGAAGTTGGCCCAGCACAGCTAGTCTGCTCGAGCGGACAGGGCTTCGCTCGAGCCCCCAAACTCTCTTCCATGTGATGGCTCAAGCGGACAGGGCTCCGCTCAACGCGCTACAGTCTGAGAACAACCTAGAACTTCCCTTGTTTTGAATTCTAAACTATCATACACTCAAACATACACAACCATGCTTCCATTCCAAAACATACGGTTTCTAATGTATCTAAACCCCTTTATACAATAAAACTCTCAAGACATGGTTTATAATTTCTCAAAAAATTTAATTTTCACAAAAACCCAACTTATTCATGTAATCAACCATTCTCAACTCAACCCACACACACACACACACATATCAATTCTTCAATCATACATGAAATCAACTAGGGTTTACTTAAATAACAAAATATCAACTCAATTCATATCAAATCGTGAGAGATAGTCTAGATCCTACCTTAGATTGCTCAAAACTTTGAAATTTCTTGAAATATCTCCTCCTAGGGTTTGGAATGTGTGTATTCTTGCCTCCTTGGTGGTCAATCACCCATCTCCTTTCTCCAAAGCTTGATTTATACCCTTGGTTGCTAGCAATATGGCTCAAATCTTTAATTTTTGGGTAATTAAAATCTTTAATTTTGAGCGAAGGAGGTTAGGGTTTTATGAGGGTTCTTGGGTTTCTCTCTCTAGAAGGGAAAGAAGAAGACAAGAAAAGAAAGAAAACAAATGAGGAGGGCCTCACGTGGGTCTGGTGGGCATGGATTTTAAATAAAAACCCCTAACTTTCTCCAATGTTCCGAAAAGATCAGTGGACAACACACGTGTACCTAGCGTGTGCGAAAAAAGGTGCGATGGTGTGTGCGATACCAAATCCGCCGCCTAGGCTTTCTCTTCTACTCTGCTACGTGGCGAGCACTCTAAAGACGGTTGGGATCCACCTAGGGTTTCTTCTATGGTCGAGTGACAACAAGATAATGTATTAGTGGAGGGTTTCACCTCGTCCTCTCCTACGGGACTAAGGTCGCCATCCAAATTAAGCGAGATTTTTCATGAAGCTAATAAAGTGCACAATGTTCTCTCTTCTCTTGACGAATTGGTGGATAAGGAAGAGATTGTTAGCATGCGTGAAGGTGTCAGCCCCACCATTCAGATTTGATTTCCGCGTTGGAAGCTCGGCTCTTGCGGCTGAAGGAGGTGAGTCCTTCTAAGGTCCCATCTTTGTCTCACCAAGATAACCCGGCGGGTGTGGATACGGAACCTGAAGTCGAGAAGAATGATGCTTCCCTTAACTTTCTAAAATTGAATATGGCCCTCTATGATAAAGCAATGGCCGAGAGTCAAATTGAACAGCTTTCTGAGGTACGTGCGCATAAAGAAGGTAAAGCTCTTGCAGTTCTCTCTTCGGTTGAAGAGGCTCATAAAAAGTTTGGATGGATCAATGATGAAAATGGTAACCCTATTCGGGACCCCTCTTTTCAGCCTAGAGATAGGGGCCGAGGGGGGTGTGGTCCATTAGGTTTGGGGGAAGATCGTCTTAGACAAAATACGTTGCTACTCAGCCTTGGGCTAAGGTTGTATCGTCTAGCCCTCCTGGAGAAGAAGGCGTTGTTGCCGAGTCAAAGACTTCACCTAAGGTGTTTGATAGTTTGCCCAAGACAAAATCCTGGGCTTCGTTGTTGACAAACCGTAGCACCCCGGGTACACATCTTGAATTTGTTGAGCCTCCTAACCCGGACCTCCCTGATGTTGTTAAAATTGATAAAAATCTTGTGGATGAAAAAGCTTAGGAAGATTATCTGGTTGGTTATTTTTTGGATGCTCCATTGGCATTTGGTTTGGTCCGAGTCACTGTGAGAACCCTATGGGAACAGGATTAGTTGAGTGACGTGTTTGGGAATGATAGGGGATTCTTCATATTCAAGTTTAAGAATGTTGAGGCTATGGAGTCTATTATGGATAGAGGATAATGGCATTTTTCAGGTGAACTTCTCATCCTACAACGCTGGAAAAAGAGATTTAAGTTCACTAAGGAAGCTATCTCCAAGATCCCGGTCTGGGTCAAACTCCATGATCTTCTGCTTGAATTCTGGAATTCGAGATGCTTGAGTACAATTACTAGTATTATTGCAACTCCTCTTTTCTTGGACAAAGCTACAGATACCAAACAACAGATTTCATATGCTAGAGTCTGTATTGAGGTTGATGCATCCAAACCTCTGTGCTATTCAGTCACTGTGAAGTGCGGTGGGGACACAGTAGTGGTTGGTGTTGAGTTCCAGGGACTTCCCGCTATCTGTTCACATTGTCAAGCTTTTGGGCATGAAACTAAAAAGTGCAAAATCCATAAACCAGCTACAGACCTGCAGGAATGGGTTCGAGTAGGTAAAGGTAAAGAGATTGAATCTGAGGTTCGGATTGTTGATCTTCCTGCCTTCCCTTCTTCTTCTAATTTGGTTCCATGTGAGGTTGTTCTGGGGAAGGAGAATCTAATACTTACTGATGATGCAGCTACGGTTTTGGGGAAGGATAATTTAGAGAAAACTGACGTTGTGGCTACTAATTCGACTCCCCTAGTGATATCCTTGGTAGCCCAGTTGCAAAAGTGGCAGAAGTAATGTCTTTTGTACGATCTCCACTTACTAGAAGCCAATCAACTAAAGGGCTAAAACCGATCTTGCTGGAAGGTCAAGGGACAGAGCAGGACCCTCTTATTCTAGGCGATGAAGCTGACCGAGAGCGATCTACCTCATCTCATTCGGGGAAGAAGCTGAGTAGCAGTAAAAAGAAGAAAAAAAGGTTACTTTCCTGACTTTCCTATGTCAAATATTTTTTCTTGGAATGTTCGTGCACTGAATAGTAGTATAAAGAAGCATGAGCTTAGAGGTTTTGCTATTAATGAAACTAGGGTTAAAAAAGAGAAGGATTCTTTAGTTTTTGAAATAATTTTCCCTGGCTGGCAGCTGGCAAATAATTTTGATTTTGGGGCGCCTGGTAGAATTTGGGTTTGCTGGGATCCTGTGTTTGGTGATATTCAAGTTTTGGATATGGGGGCCCAATGGATTCATTATAAGGTGGGTTTGATTGAGGAAAAGGTCAATTTTTGGGTCACTTTTGTTTATGGGCTTAACTCGTATTCTGAAAGGGTGGGCCTTTGGAAGAAAATTAAATCGTTAGCTCCTGGCTTAGATAGATCTGCCTAGCTGCTTCTTTGTGACTTCAATGTTGTTAGGTATCCCTCTGAAAGGATGGGTGGTTATTCTAAATGGCTGGGGCACGTGGATGATTTTAATAATTATCTTTTTACGGCTGAGTTGGATGACCTTAGGTATAGTGGCTTTCAGTTCTCCTGGTCTAATAATCAAAAGGGTGCAGATTCTATCAAATCTAAAATTGATCGTGCCCTGGTGAATGATAGTTGGGGTATTCTTTTCCCTTACTCCAGTGCTCTCTTTTGTTCTCATGGCCTCTGAGATCATTCATGTATTGAAATTTTGCTAAATCTTGACAAGCACAAAGTGTCTAAACTTTTTAAATATTTTGAATTTTGGGCCAAAAGCCCTAAGTTTCACCCTTTGGTTAGGGAGGTTTGGAATGAGAAAATTGATGGCTCTGAGATGTATGTTGTGTGCAAAAAGCTTAAGTTGCTTAAGGGGAAGTTGAAGCAGCTGAACAAAGAGTCATATAGTGACTTATCGGGTAGGGTTCAGAGCCAAAGACTTATCCTTGAAAACCTCTAATGGCAATTGGATAGAGATCCTCATGATATGTTACTCTTTGATCAGGAGAGGGAAGCATATAGGTCCTTTATTGAGCTTAGTCTTGCTAAGGAGAGTTTCCTCAAGAAAAAATTGCGTATCCAATGGCTTAACTTGGGTAACCAGAATTCTAAGTTCTTGTTCAAATCCATCAATTCCCAACGGAATAGATCTCGAATTTTGGTGGTTACTAGAGAGGATGGTTGTCTCTGTTCTGATAGGGCCAGTATTTCTGAGCACATCGTTGAGTACTACTAGGGCCTTTTAGGTACTGAGTCTACTCAGGTGAGGGTGGTTGAAAGCAAGTTGAGGGGTGTTATTAAGAACAAATTGTCTCTTCATAGTGTTGCCCGTATGGACTCTGAGGTTACTAATGAGGAGATTAAGCAAGTTATGTGGTCACTTAAGTCCAGTAAAGCTCTCGGTCCTGATGGGTTCTCTGTAGGCTTCTTTAAAAATGCTTGGGAGTTTGTTGGGGCTGATGTTACTAAGGCTATTCGGTGTTTTTTTGAGTCGGGTCCCATGCTTAACAAAGCTAACACGACTCTTATTGCCTTGATCCCTAAGGTTCCTAACCCTTCCTTTGTAACGGAATATGGGCCCATCTCGTGTTGCAATACCATTTACAAGTGCATATATAAGATTATTGCATACAGGATTAAGGATCATTTGCATGAAGTTATCACTCCTTCCCAATTAGCTTTTGTCAAAGGTAGGCGCATAGCACCCAACATTTTCTTGTCCCAAGAGCTTTTTTTGGGGTAATTAACTATAACATAAAAAAGGAAAAAAATACATGCTTACAAGGGGGTATACCCCAGGAAAAAGCAACAATAACAACAACTAGGGAAAGGACCACCTAACAACAAAGCAAACTAAGAGAATAGGAAAAACCTAAAAACAAAAAACAAAACACACCGAACCCCCGCTTGACAGCGGGGGAACAATCTAAAAGACAAATTCCATGTGCAACCCACATGGATAGGAATAGAACACTACATGATGATCATTGTTTCTTTTCTTTTTCTTGTGCACAAGCACGCTGAAGGAGTTTGAAATAGGAGTTACAGTTTTCGCTTGCACCCTATCATCCATCTCAGCTGAATTTGAAAATTCCATAGAAGCTTTATGTTTCCTAGGCATCTCACAATCACCCGCATCTATATGTGAAGGATGGGCTGCATAATCCATCAAATAACCATCCCCCTCAACCACAGAAATCGGCGGGGCCGACGCTTGCTTACATCTAACTCTCTCCATTAGGACTGGAGGGTTAGTGTTCCCAACAGCAAAATTATCCTGTGTAACACTTTTACCATTACCAACTGGAATCCGAACTACATGGCCTACATTCTTATCAACTTCTGCCTTATGATCCTTTGGTTGTGAGATGCCATCTTTACCAACTTTAATCCATTCAGTTTGATCATTGGAGGTCTCTACACTAACCATTGGCACTATACAATGACACTTACTAACATCATGCCCAAAAGCCATACAGGTGACGCAAATAGCAGGAAGCCCTTGGAATTCTACTCGAATAGAGACAATTTCTCCTTCACATCTAATGGAAATCTCATGTTTCAACGGTTGTGATGCATCAATTTAAGTACAGACTCTAGCATAGGAAATACGCTGTTTCAAGTTAGTAGCTTGATCCAAGAACAGAGGCACACCTAGTTCACTAGCAATTCTACTTAAGCACTGTGCATTCCAAAATTCCAAAGGCAAGTCATGGAGCTTGGCCCAAACTGGAATCTCAGGCATTGTCTCCTTGGTTAAAATCAGACGTTTCCTCCATTTTTTAAGGATAATGAGTTTTCCCAAAAAGTGCCACGACCCTCTATCAAGAACGCTTTCCATAGCTGCCATGCTGTTGAACTTAAAGAAATAAAAACCCTTTTCATTATCATATACTTCTGTCAAGCCAACCTGGTTCCATAAGGTTCTTGCCATTGCCCGAACCAAAGCAAACGGCATGGTGGCATCCAAGAAGTAACCTATTAGGCAGGGTTCCCATTCTTGAGAATTAACCAGGTCCCCTCCAATATCCACAAAATCTCCAGTTTCAGGGTTCTCAAGAGCAATGTACTCTAAGCATGTTTCAGAAGAACTTTAGGTAGTCAACAATGAAGCCCAATTTTTGCTGGGTCTTCTATCAAACACTTGGCGTACACCCGTAGTCGCACCCCCATTTTCAGGATGAGGCTCCAGGGGTCTACCACCTGGGGACGCCGCATACTGCCACGGAAACCACCCCTTATCCCTGGTAGAGCAACTTCACGGAGAGGACCTGAGAGGGTCGCTCTCGGCAAAACTCCCAAACGACTGAAATTTGAAAAACCCACCTCTGTTCTATGATTACCATCCTCCATTAAGCTATCAAGCTTAACCTCTACCTTACCCCTAGCAACTGGAACCTCATACGCAATAGAAATAGAGAGGGTTTTCGTACTTGTAAGTGAGCTTGTTGGTTGTTCTCCATGGAGGTTCTCCCAGAGAGCTGCAATAGCCTCAATTCGATTCTTATCAAGAGGGCTAAGCCCTTGCCGTGCACGGTTGAGAGCCCCAGCCACGACCTTCTCAAAGCCATGAAATTTCTCAGCTGGGGTCTCACACCCCAGGTCATGGAGCAGAGCATCACGCCGTGGATCAATCTTCCCAATCTTTTTGCTTCACGCCCAGGACTATTTGGTTCGACGGCTTACTGTCTTCACGGCGGATTGGATGAACCGTAGGTCGATCGCCACCAAGTGCGTGACTACCACAAGAAAAATAGGGGTCCTAGGTGTGCCCTTAAGGTTGATATCATGAAAGCCTATGAAAATATCTGCTGGGACTTTATGCTCACCACCTTACGTTGTATGGATTTCCCTAAAAGGATGATTCTTTGGATCAGGGAGTGTATGACGTCTCCTAGCTATTCTGTTAGCATTAATGGGAAGCTGAATGGCTTTTTTCGTGGCAAAAAGGGCCTCAGGCAAGGGGATCCTCTTTCTCCTTATCTTTTCGTTATGGCCATGGAAGTTTTGTTTGGTTTGTTTACTACATATACGGAGGAGATGCCCTTTCAATATCATTGGAGATGTGCTAAGGACAAAATTGTCCACCTTTGTTTTGCCGATGACCTTGTGGTGTTTTTTTGGGCTGATGTCCAGTCGGTTAGTGTTGTTAGGAAAGTCCTGGATTCTTTTAAGAGTGTGTCGGGTCTGTCCCCTAGTTTGGCTAAAAGCGATATCTATTTCTCCGGGGTCTCTAATATGTTGAAGCGTGACATTTTGGACACTATTGGTTTTAGAGAGGGTTCTCTTTCGGTGTGCTATCTTGGTGTCCCTTTGATAACCACTATGCTCTCCTATAAAGAGTGTCGCCCTCTCATTGATAAGATTGCTAAGCGTATCCAAGTTTGGACTAGCAGGTACCTCTCTTATGCGGGTCGTTTACCACTGCTTGGCTCTATCATTTTCTCTATGCAAGTTTACTAGGCATCTTTGTTTATCCTCCCTAAGAAAGTCCTTCGGGAAGTTGAGAGCCTGATGTGGGATTTTCTATGGAGTGGTGCTGAGATGAAATACTTCGGGGCCAAGGTTGCCTAGGATGAGGTTTGTGTCCCAAAGAGGGAAGGAGGCCTGGGGATTAAATCTCTTATCACTTGGAATAAGGCTGCGGTTGCCAAGCATATTTGGTTTCTTCTCACAGGGGCTCCATCTCCCTATGATGCATGTGGATTAAGTTTAATATTCTTAGGAGTGAATCTTTCTAGTCAATAAAAATTCCTCAATCAGCCTCTTGGTGTTGGCGCAAGCTGCTTCAGCTTCGCCCTCTCATTAAGTGGTTTGTGCGGTACGAAATTGGGAATGGAGAAGACACTTTCCTGTGGTTGGACCCCTGGCACCCGTGGAGGTCTATTGTTGAGGAGAGGAGCCCTAAAATTATTTTATGACACGAGTTTGGACCGGTTGGCTAGAGTGAAAACCATTGTTGACGATAATGCTTGGAAAGAGCCTTCGGCTGTTTCCATGGATCTGTTCGAGTTGGCCCGTGAGGTTGAGTTTGCCCCCGATGCAACCAAAAAGGATAGTATCCGTTGCCTTCTTTCCAGTGGTAAATTCGCCACTGGGGCTTTATTTGAGGAGATCCGCGTTCACCAGCCGAAACCTATGTGGTGTAACATGGTGTGGTTTAAGCATCAGATCCCTAGGGTTAGTTTTATTCTCTAGCTAGCAGTTAGGGGTCGCCTTAATACCGGCGATAGGCTTAGAATATTCGATTTGAACTATAATTTTCAGTGTAGCCTTTGCTCGGGGAACTTGGAAACCGGCGATCACCTCTTCCTTAACTTCCCTTTTTCCTCTAAAGTGTGGGAGGGTATCCTTGCGAAGTGTGGGTTAGTTCGGTCTGAATCCTCTTGGGATGGTTGGTGGAACTGGTTTGCCTCGAGTGTTAGTGGTCAGTCTCTGACCTCCATGATTAGGAAGTTGGCTTTGTCTGCGTCGGTTTACTGTATCTGGAGAGAGCGTAACATGCGTAAATTTCGCGATTCCAAGCATGATTATTAGTTTGTGCTCAAGGAGATTTGTGATCTTATTAGAGGTCGGATTTCTTCTAGACGTAACATCCCTACACCGGCTACTAATCTGGCTATCCAAGGGGAATGGAGTGTTTTAAATTCCATCTTTGATCCTTATGACTAATTCCTTCTTTTTGTTACAGTGCCGGATGCTTGAAGTGTGAAGGGCGCTAATCCATTGTTGCCCTGTGGTAGTATAGTCCTTTGCTTTGTACTCTCATTGGTTGCATTTGTGCACATCTTTGTGGAGGTTCTAAGGAGCTGAGAGCTTTGGGATACTTTTTATTGGAGCGTTGAGTGATACACTTATATCTGAGAGAGTGTCGAGAGGTTTTCTAACTTGTTTGAACTGTTCTGTTCCTTGTGCAGAGTTGATTCCAGTGGAGTTTTAGTGAGAATTGCTTCTTTTTCCCTTTGGAGTTTGAGTTATACACTTGTCTGGTTGTTTTGTGAGATTCGTCCTCTTTTGTTAGAGTGCTAAGCTCTTCTGTCAGTCTGCTCGATGTGTTATATATTGTTTACTTTTTGAGATGCTTATCCTAGTTGTTGTGTTCAGGTCCCTATGGTTGCCAGCTCCCAGAAGGAAGAAGCCTCGATTGGGAACGTAATGTTTTTCCAGGCTTGTTCATTAATTGGAAGTTGCAGCCTTAGTTAGCCGCGGTCCTTTGTTCCTCTACAGGTTATATCCCCAGCTATGAGCGATGTTCATAGCATATACTCTTTTTGTTATGCTTTCCTGTTAAGATAGGTTTATGTTTTGTTTGGGGTTTTTTGTCTATTCCGTGACTTCCTTCACGGGGCTATGTTAGTTTGCCCATGCTGGAATTTTTTCAGCTACGTTTTTGGTTTCCTCTTGATTTTTGTATATTCAAGTGATCTCCTTGTTTTAGCCTTCCCCTTACGGCTTTTGTAAGGGATTGTGTGCGTGTGTGGTGAGTGTGTTTTGTGGGTTTGATTGTAATTGGATGTACAGGTTTAGTTTTTGGGGTGGATCAGTTGGTCTCCAACCTTGGTTATTGGCGGCTGGTTTCCTCCATTGCTTGTAAATGGCTTGTCTCTCCAGCTGAAGTGTATTATGTTCTATATGTGCTTAGGCGTGGCGTCCTGTTTTAGCTATTCATCTTCTGGTTTAGTGTGGCAGCTAGTTTGGATAATCAGTCTCGATTTCTATTGGTTGGAACCTCTCTGCTGTTTTGTGTATTTTGGCAATTGGCTCCTCTGATTGATAATCTCTTGATAGTGGCAGCTGTAGTGGAGCTTGAATGTGGTTTATATTGGCTTCTCTGATGTTTTTTTAGCTGAAATAGAGCTTCATCATTTCCAATTTTCTTCACTGTTTTGAGGTTTACTTTCAGTTTAGGTTATGTGTTTTGCCTTGGTTATTTAGTTTGTAGTGGTGCTTTGTTTAGTGATGTTGATTCCCCGCCCATTACTTTGTTAAGTTATTATGGTCGGGGCATCGCCCTTTGCCTTTGTTTTTTTGTTGTCGTTTGTAAGGCCTGGGGTTGTGCCCCTTGTATTCATGTATTTTTTCTTTTCTTTATGCCATAGTTAATTGTCCAAAAAGAATATTGTTCCAAAATCGTCTACACATTTTTTGAAAGTCTGCTCGAGTGGTGTTCCCTGAAGCTGAATTCTGCAAATTTCCCAAAAACACATCTCAAACTTCCATCTTTGCTAACATTTTATTATTTCGAATTTCCATTAACATACCGAGTATATTAACATTATTCAATATCATGTTTCTCAATTTTATTCCATATATCATTAATTCAACCGTTAACGAACAATTAATCATAACACTTAACCGAAAAAGAAAAAACAAAATAAACACGTAATGGGTCATCACAACTTTCTCCCATTTTGGAAATTTCGTCCCCAAAATTTGCCTCACGTCATCCCTAAGATATTTGAAATAAATTTCATACTCTTGCTTCCTTGTTATTTCCTTTATCCCATGGTAACATCACAACAAACTTCTCCTTAATCATAATATATGTCCACATATCATCGGGGCTATCATAAAGTTACACTTATGCCGGGCTTGACTAATCTAAAACAGTTCATCGTTTAACATGATATCAATTCTTACCCAAAATCAACACTTAAACATTTTAAATTAAAACGGCTTGGGTCACTACATAGGACGAAATTCAACACCAAGGCTGAAGTTAACCACTCCTTCATTGATTGTCGAACATCCCTCCATGACCACCATCTCACATCACGTACACATTCCCGAAGAATATACATTCTCAACTATAGCATTACACGACATAGGTCTTAGCACCGCTAAAACCAAAAAAAGATTTTACCAACTTTATCAAATCACACTCTAACTCACTGTCATATCCCAATGTACACCGAGGGCTTCCTCCCCAACCCAAACACACATGGCCAAACTCTAACATTGGTCACAAGGGTCACACGTGTGCCCTTACAGCCAACTAACAACCACAAACTCGAAACCATATCACTACTTACGCTGCATCACTCTAGTCCTTCAACCATCAATACTAACTCTACAACTTGAACTCCATGAGTCACTAGGGTTAAGCACACAACACGGTTCAAACGCCTCATACATATATACTTACCTATACAAACTAAATCACATCCCTCATCATGACGCCATACACATACCCACGAGAGAATTCCTTCCCTATACAAAAAAACGTTCACATTCCAATCTAAACAAACAAGTTTGCTCTAATGGGCCACACCACAAACGATTTTTGAAAGAAACTCCTTGCGACTTACATTGCCATCATAAATAGAAACTCCACACAAACTACACCGTTTCAATGCCGAGTTAACCCAAACCGATACTCGAGAACTCACCACGTGAACAACTCAATCACTGAATTCCCTTAAGGATCTCACTCAATGAGAGCTAAAGCTACTAATGTTTCATAAAAATTAGACTACATTTTCATAAACGTTACCCAAACGCTTGGCTTCATATGGTAAAGAAAACGGGCTCCTCAAGCAACCATGGGTAATCTGTCCCACACTCATACGATCCCGATGTTTAACCCCTAAAAAGGAAGAACAATCACACCGGAGAACCAACTATAAAACATCTCTCTTCTTAGAGAAACCATAGACCAACTAGAAACGCCCACACAACACCGTTATCCTCCTTAGGGTAACTATCAAACACTCGATTTACGAGAACACCAACCACTAGTCCATAGAACATTTTCCAGCATTACACGACCAACGTCACCAACCACCAATCATAATGAGTACACTACTCGTCACACTTGGTTTTCACACTTAGATCTCTACTCAAGCACATTAACTATCATTCACTCATTCACATCCCCATGACACATCGCACACGTCCACAAGACCCTCACTGGTTATCCACCAAGGCATAACACCACACACCCACTTCAATTCAAGACATCTCCTCACGGGGTTGCATCACCCTAACTTGATTCCCAACGAGTAGGTAACAACCAAACGGGTAAGAAAAACCACACCACTGACTCGAGCTCACGGCTTTGGTACACCCATAAAAAAACACAAGGGTCATCAAACAGACCTTCAAAACCACAAGTTACCACTGTGGCTACCAATAACACCCCATAGGGTAAGAGACATTCTCAAACACTGTCTAAGCTCAGACTTTCTAACACACCTTAGGCCGAAGATTATTACGCTTCCGTCCACTATGCTCTCATCCATTATGCTCCCGTTTATACCCAATCTTGGGACACTCGGCTCATAACATAGTACGGCTCAAGACATAGCACGACTCATGACGTACATAATGCTCAACGCGCCCAAAACCACACCTCATACCCAATCACAGCAAATAACCTCCAAGAGGTTTCAAACACCCTACCATACCTATTTGTCAAGCTACTTGTAGCACAACACACAACGGGCAACTAACTACGATCACCCTTAACTCACATGGGTACAACACACCCCAAACAATCAATGCTCAACTCACGAGCTTACACCCACCACAATCACTGACCACCGGGTTGCACTTCCACAACCAACACCAACATTCGGACGACAACTCATCCTAACCCCACGGGCATAACTCGTATAACAAGGATATCATAACACCAAACTAGGTTAACTCAACTTAACCTTCTAAAGCCAAGCTACACATTACTCACCACCTAGTCACATCACATCAACACATATTGACATACCAATGGAAATCTCAGAGTAATGTGACAATCCGAATAATTACCCAAAAAAATGTGACAATCCGAACCACTGTGTGCGATGCATGGTGCGACGTGTGCGAAGCCCGCGCGCTACAATAGCCACCGCCATCATGGCCCTTCCACCAACAACGGCGACCTCTCCGGTGTCGCCGCTCACCTCCGGCGTTGACTCCAAACTCTGACCTCCGATCCTCGACGATTTTTGGTGAACCCTAAATGGAGGTTTCACCTACAACAACCACGGCAGCTGGTTTGTCTCTTGCCATTGACTCAAACGATGTTCGATTGAAGCAAAGGAGTGTTTCTCGTCCTCATTCCAACCTACACGATGCCCAATCTCCTCACCCAAGACCGCAAGTGATACCTATAACATCTCTGTAATTTTTTTCTAATTTTCGCACTGGTTCGCCTCTTGATGCAGAGAGGGTCAAAGCGGTGGCTTCTACGCAACCCTACTCAGCACTCTCTCCTGCTCTTCTTAGTTCAAAAATTAAATCAAACCCTAGTGGTCCCCTACTACAGATTTACCCACAGAGGTCCGTTTTGAACCTTCACTCCTCTAGTTCTTCTTCCCCTGTTCAAGAGAACCCTAATACCGCACTTGTAGCAACCCCTGATGTGGTTGGAATTGGGGATTCTTCTGACCCCTCTGCACATCTCCAGAGAGCACCCCATGGGCTCACATAAGAGTGCTCAAGTCCTTTATCCCAACCCAGGTAAATCGAAAGTCTGGTCCTCCTTTTTCTAAGCTCAGGCCCCCTATAAAGTCATGAAACTTGAGCATTTTCCTAAAATGCAACGTGGTAATAAAGCTATTGTGGATTTGGATGAGACTGATGTCGACATTAACCCCTGGCAACATTGTCTAATTGGGTATTTTCTGGATGGAAAAATGCCATTTAATCTCCTCAGTGCTACAGCAAGGGCAGTGTGGAAAGAACATACTCCATAATCGATTAAACAAATAGGGTCATGTTTTATCTTTGAGTTCAAAGATGAAACCACTGAGTTGAAAATCTTGGAGGGAGGTCCATACTTCCTCTCCAAGCGTTATTTGGATCTATCAGAATGGAGGAGAATGTTGGTTCCCTCTACAGCTTAACCCTCCTCAATCCCAACGTGGGTTAAATTCCACAAGCTCCCGTTGGAATGTTAGACTACTTCAGGCCTCAACAAGATTGCTAGTTCCATTAGCAAGCCTATACATGTTGATCAAGCCATAGGAACCAACAAAAGGTTAGACTATGCAAGGGTGTGTATTGAAATTTTCGTAGGAGATGAACTCCCAAATGAGGTGATAGTTAAGATCAATGGCGATTAATTACCCCAAAAAAAAGATCAATGGCGACGAGGTGGCCGTCCGGGTGAAGTATCAGTGGGTTCCTTCCAAATACACTATTTGTGAAGTGTTTGGCCACATATGTAATCCTATACATTTCCCCTCCTCAACCAATCCAGTTGAATCAGTGCTTACTAAGGGAGAACACCCTCCTCTCGGTCATAAACTTAGTAAGTGTAAGGTCGGTCCTATGGAGCACCAGAGCTTATGTATCCAGGTTGGTAAAGAACAAGAGGATTTAAGTGTAGGCGCAGCTCAATGGCCGAGCTACTCATTGGCCCCGCTTGCCCCAGGGTTCGAACCCTGGAGTGTCCATCCCCCCTTCTCCAACTTAACTACCCAAAAAAAAAAACAAGAGGATTCTTTGGCATCTTGTGCAGATGGGTTGAGCAAGGCAAAAGAGAATTCTACAGATGTGGCTGAGGTGCATGAAGTGGATGCTACTACTGTGGAGTTATCAAAGTCAGCTGATGTGGGTGTAGGGGAGCAAGTGGTGTATGGAATTCTTTCCTCAAATTCATTCCGGGGCTCTCTTGGATGTCATGGATGAAGATTTAAGTGTAATTCCGGCATCTACCGCAAAGGAAAATTCAGGAATGAAGGAAAGTAATAGAAAAAAGAAAAAGAAACAATCCTCTGGTGGTCCTTTGAATTGGTATTCTTAGTTAATTTGTTGAACTGATATTCCTAGTTTTGGTTTCTGTTGGTTTTGTTGCTTCCTATCCTTGCGGGTTATGTATAGATAGGTCCCCTGCTGCCAAGCTGCCAAGCTGGGGTTATATGGATCTAGTTGGTATTGTTGTTTTTGTGTTTATATATGGTAAGCGTTGTAACCACCTGGGGTATGGCCCTTGGAATCATGTACTTTTTTTTATGTTACAATTAATTATCCTAAAAAAATATGACAATCCGAGCAACTAATTCAGATTTCTCATAGAAAAAACGTTGGCCAAACACTTTTCTATTTCAAACCCCAAAGTAGTTAATCGGACGCCAAATGGCATGCCACATCACCCTAAGACTCAACCCTCCATGCCCACATAGACTCATAACACACAAGATAATCAATTTTTTTTTTGTTTTTCTGTTTTTATGACAAAGGAACCACCTTAAGGTAGGGCCCTTTGGACCCACCCCTAAGGCATAAACCTCCGGATACCTACAATCACCCGCAAACCACAGGTATCGGTTAAGTTAGGGGGCTTCCAGTGGGAGTCGAACACAAGACCTCCGAGTTTATGGCTGGTCCTAATGACGACCTTAAACTGCTGGGATACCCTGGGGGGTTAATCTATTTGCAAACCCATACAAGCATATAATTCATGTCGTGTAGTGGTGCCTAATCTGATCAAACAATTTACATACAAAGGTCATCGTTAGTTCCCACGGCTCTTAGGTATTCGAACCTAGAGCTCTGAACCTAGAGCTATGTCATATCATTTACATTGTGGTGTATCTTATGTGGCCTGAACTGTCCTTTACCCCACATAACCCAGGGTTCAAAACCTGGGGTCTCTCCTTCCCCACCTAACTACCCAAAAAAAATAACACAAAAAAAATACTAGATCCTTCCTCTAGCCCTTTCCAAATTGCACCCTTTGCCTTGCTATCACCCCTAATCTTGGCAATCTGAAATGGTTTAGTACACTTGCATGAGCTGATGCTCGTAGGATAAAGACTAACTCAAATGCTAAGCATGATTTGTGATGTGTGATAGGTGCAACCGAAGTAAAAATGCAAATTTCACCAATTCGTTATTCGTTCACACGCACACACCCACGCACACAAATTTATCCCATTCATTCATTCATTTTCTTTTTTTATGTAGTCAATTGTAACATAAAAGAAAAAGAAAAAAATATACATGTTTACAAGGTGCATACCCCAGGTAATTGCATTAATTAACATGTAGGAGAAAACCTCCTATCAACCAGACCACCTAAGATAAATAAACAAGACCTAACAACATCAGCCACAAAACACACCCAACCCTCGCTCAACAATGGAGGAAATGTCCTAATAAAGCAAAAATCATGCACATCCCGCACAGATAGGAAAGCACCAGCATACAAACAAGGATAAAACCAAAATAACATGCCAAAAAACTAAAAAACTCCTAATCCCTGCAGAAGATTGGCTCCCGCAAAGGGTAATAGGCACCAAAATTTAGATAAGAATAAGAAAAAAAAAGAGATCCAACAAGTGCAATTGGTCATCCAAAACCCAAAAAGAACTTCAAACCTTCTGAAGCTTGGCTCCTCGAAAGGCGCCAACCCTCGAATAAGAAAGAGACCTCGTCTCCTCAAGAGGCCTGCCAGAAGATCCTCTTTAAAGCTGAGAAAATATTAAAACCTCAAAAGCTCAAGAGGTCAAAAGACACAAGTCCTCTAACCACGACACTAGGAAGCAGGAGATCCTAACCAAACCGAGTACCAATCAAGTCCCCAGACGTAGCCTAAGTAAGCAAAGGAAAGAGACCTCCCCAACCAAAACCAAGACTCGGACAATAGAAACACAACGATCAAAATAAATGTCCAAAGACAACCAGAGGGGAACCAACATAGGCCAAAGAGTAAGGTGCTAGAAGTAGATGGGGCCTTATCCAGCCAAAGAAAGCAACATATAGATTAGCCCTAGAAACTCCAGCTCAAATCCTACCAAAGCAAAAAACCAACGGGGGCACACAGGGTCGCCAAACAAAAGCGGTGGGATCCCCAACAAGTTAGCGAGAAGCTCTAGGCAAAATAGCCTTAGAAAATCTAGATAAGAGCAGGCCTAGGCCATCCCAAAAGAAAACTCTACCATCGGATCTAGATGAAGCAAACCATCAGCTAAATCCTGCTAAAAGAACCACCAAGAGTTCCACACTAAGGTACCAGTCAGAGATGCAGACAGATCCTCAAGATCCAAACAAAACTCAGATCCTCAAGATAGGTTCCAAGAAATCTCAGGCAAAAAGGAAACAACAAGAACCTCCGCAAAAGGCACCATGGGTTCACCTAAGAAACCTAGTCTACACACAAGTACAGCCTTAAGCAAAATTACCCAGACCACTGCTCGGACCAAAAAACCACCCACTTGGGCCAAACCGGAATGATTCCCACCAAGCCGAGAAAAGAAAAGGCTAGGTCCCTATGCAATGGGTCCCACCTTACTGTGATCCATGTTGAGGGGTCCCACTTGCCTACTTATACAATATTAAGGCCCTCAACCAAAGAATCCTCATCTGGAAACAAACCCACCATAGTTTATGCCAATACCGACTGTTATAAACAGCCTAAACCTCGAGCTAAGAAGGGGAACACCTCCAACTATATTCCATTATCCATCACCGGGACAAAAATTGGGCCCACTCTGCCCAACTTTTGCAGAACAACATCAGCCTTAGAGCATACCGCAGGACCATACAGTCCAACTGGAGGTAGTAAATTTCAATATTACCTTTGGGTCCCACCAAACTATGATCAGTTAGTATGAAGATAGCGAACACTGCCCAAATCGCAACAGGCTGGCAAGATGCCTTAGTAGTCGTGGGTCCCACTACCCCTTTCTGTTTCCCACATAATACAAGTGGGTCCCGATGCCACCATCTATCCAATTGCATTAACAAAACCACAGCTGGTCCAAAAAACCACCATCTGTCTAATTGCATTAACATAAAAAAAGCCAATTCATCCACGGGTCCCACAGCTGGTCCATACGTTATTTGCACACCATCACAGCATTGCTTTCTTAGCTGTCAATACCCATAGTTTTCAGACAAAATCGTTGGTTTCTAGGGCCAAACACCCAATTTACACTGCCAAAATCTGGATTTGCAGATGCAGTACCTATCTGCAGCTACAAGCCAGTGCAAGAGGCACAAGCGCTTAACCAGTGTGTGTCCTCACATCATCTTCTATCTATGACATTTGGACCCTTCTGCAACTAGCGAAACCACTAGCAGCGAAAGAGCTCATGGTATTCATAAAAATTGAAAAATTAACCACCACACGCATAAAGAAAGTGCATCCAAACAATCAACATAGATTGCCAAAGAGCTACTGCCAACTAAAAACGATTCCATGAAGACAAATTTCTTTGTCTTCAATCGTCAGCCATGGAAACCAACATATTGCATCGAAGCTAGACTATAAATCTTTACATCAATGCTATTGAAAACAATAAAGCTATAGAGTAAAAAAAGAAAAGCCAGAGAAAACAAAATATCTTCGTAGTGAGATAGCTCCAAACTTATTTTTTTGGGACTACAACACCTATTTCTGAATAAAAACCCAAGTCAGAAGAATTCGATCTAGAGAGTACAAGTCAATGCTCACTAACAAAACTCAACAGTGAACCAGATCCACAACCACAACCATTGCATGACTAAATCAAAAGGTAGCAAAGTCACAATACTCAGATAGTCACAGTTTATAGCAAGGCACAAAGCAGAGGCCATGACTGTTCCAGATCCAACGCACAAGCAGACCAAAATATCCTTGGGAAGAGCTTTCTATAGAGAAGCTCTCCCCTTAGTCTTGTTTGAGCCTTCATATATATTCTCCATATACAAAACATTAACATGAATCTTAGATAATAGACAAAAACTTTGATCTTCTTTGACTACAAAACCCCAACAACAAAACACACTTGATAGATCAAGAAGACCTTTAGAGCAACGGGTGCTCTATGACCAAATTAAATGCTGAAACGCAATGAAAAACATAACAACAAAAACATATCGAACCCAATCGTCGAGGGAAGCATATCAAAGCTGGTGTGATAATCCTCAGAGATGCCCCATAAATCCTAGGGACAAAGAGGAATATTATCATCGTACTAGATTTCACCATGGGAGCTTAGGGGAGAGCTTTCTCTAGAGAGAGAAGCTCTCTTCATTCATTTTCTACCACATCAATCCTTTATTTCATCATTAACGTTTCATTAAGCCTTCTTAAAAACATTTCGTTCTTTCATGTTATCCGTATTTCTTTCTCTTTACTCAGTTTTCTCACTAAATTGTATCATAACCAATGAACCAGCGTCAGATACAGCTTATAGAAATCCCAAACTATTATCCCCCAACCGGCTATGCGAAGCCCGTTAGATAATAGTTCATTCTATAACTCACTACAATAATAAACACATCTAATTTACGGGCCTCGCCCAAGGGAATGGTAACCCAACGATCACGTCCAGTTTACGGGGCCCACCCGAGGGAACCTGGTACCCACCTCCTGTTTACAGAGGCTAACCTGAGGGAACCTGTTATCCACCTTGCGTAAGTTTTCAGTTTTTCACCGTGGAGTTGATCAAGCCCAACTTATCCACATACCAAACCATTTTGGCTTTCCGAAGGAACACCTAGGATGCGACCTGTACCAAACCATACCAAACCATTTTGGTTTCCCAAAGGAACACCCAGGAGGCGACCCGTACCAAACCATACCAAACTATTTTAGTTTCCCAAAGGAACACCCGAGAGGCAACCCATACCAAACCATTTTCACATCATTTCCATTTAGCTATAGTTTCCATTATAATTATAACTCATCATATAAACATAGATTCTCAATTCACATTCCCATATTGTCATTTTGATTCCAATATCAAGTTTTCATTTTCTATTCAAATTGCATTTTATTTTAGTATCAATTTCTCTTTTCAAGCCACACGTATCATAAACCTCACTCAATACACAATTTCTCATAACTCACATTACTTTCAATAGTTCCATAGATTACTAATAACATAAGATTAATTCAATCGAGATCAAGTCATTTGAGGGGAATAGGAATACACCCATCATTTGCGTATATACAAGTTTAAAAATCACATTTCCCTTCCAAAAACTTAGGATTTTAAATGATGACCAAATATACAACAAACCCTCTAATGGATGGTTCACTGGTTTATCTTGGATTTTGGTAAGACCCGTAAGTTTTGTTGGGATGGGGTTCTTTTTTGGCTCCTGTGTGTGTTTATGGGTTAAGTATGGGTGATGCACTTTAGTGGGATGGCACCACTCCTCTAAACCAGCGGTGCACTTGGCACGTGTATTGTTGGGTTGTGAGTTTGCAACATTTTTTTTGCAATGTGGGTCCCATCCCACTTAAGATGTGACCACACATATCATTTTTATGGGTTAAGTAGGACCAGTGGGGCCCACTGGCTTTCGCTAAAGTTGGTTTAGTTTTTTCTTTGAGGAAATTAAATGTAATATAAAAGAAAAGAAAATACACGTTTACAAGGGGCATACCTCAGGCCTTACATAACGACCAAAAAATAAGAAACCAATAACCCAAATTACATCTATAACAAAGCAACCAACATAAAGATGATCATAAGCAATAACAAGCAAAAGCCAAGGATGCCAAACCCATAACTTCCAGAAAGTAATAGAGAAGGAAATCGGGCTAGCAAAGAGAGCAAAACAATGCAAGGAACGGCATGATACTAGCCCAGGAACAAAACTGAAGCATCAAAGCCGCAACAGCATGAACAAGAGCACCATTCAGCCAAAAACCAAAAATCGCAGCAGCAGGAGCAAACTCCGCCCAACCAATCAACATCAAGATTGGCCAAAACCAACTGCCACAATCCCACAATTAAAATGCAGAACTGAAGCAACAAAGGGCCACCAATTTGATGGCCAAGCACAAACCCACAACACACACACCCTGTACAAGCACAAACCCACAACGCACACACCCACACATGCACACACCCACAACGCACACACCCACACATGCACACGACTCTTACACCTGCCGTAAAGGTAAGGCAATATACTAGCAAAACTAATCCAACAAAACAAAGAACAAAATCCCATACCGAAGGGGAAGCCAAGGGGCTGCACATGACAATTAAAACTACACTATTGAAGAAGTAGAACATAGACAAATAAACAAATCCATCAAAGCTATGCACATCCCTCGTAGCTAGGTAAACTATATGAGCAAAGGACCAAAAACCTATAAACAAGTAGCCAAACCCCATATGAACATGGAGTCACCAAATCGAGGAGAAACAACCCATATAAGACCACAGGCCATCGAGGCCAAAAACCATCACATACGAGGTTTCTTCTTATAGGGGTAAGCCATCACACGGGACCTAGACATACAGAGAGAATAGTAAAAAACAACCTTACATACCTCCACTCAAAGTGTATCACTCAACGCTCCAAAGAAAAAGAAGGAGCAAATCTAACTCCAGCTTCCCAAATAGAGCCACTGCACAAAGAGAAAACACAATTCATATATGTTAGGAGCCTCCCATCACTCACTTAATATAGTGTACTGCTATCACTCAAAACAAATGAAACCAAGTCTCACAGCTCCTTGATTTTCCACATATATCTGCACAAGACAAAAAATTTACAGAAAATAGAGTTAGTATAAACCACTATGTATCTCACTCATATCAGTGTATCCCTTAACACTCCAAAAAATAATCCCAAAACTCACACGTAAAGCTGGCCCTCCGCTGCACATGCAAAGGAGAGCAGTTCAACAGTTAGTACAAAAAATGTAGGGAGTCACCCCCCAATCCTCTTGGATAGCCCTATTGGTCGTCGAGTCAAAAACTCGACGTCTAGTAGAGAGCCTTCCCCTAACCAGTTCGCAGATCTCTTCAAAAACCGCGTCACAGCTCCGCTTGTACCCACAGAATATACGGGAGTTACGCTCTTTCCAGATGTAGTAGACAGCAGTTGATAAGGCCAACTTTTGAACCATACTACTCAACGCCGAGTTCCCCACGCTACTGGCAAACCGACACCACCAATCTGACCAAGAAGTCTCAGACCAATCAACCTTGCACTTTCTTAATACCCACACCCACACCTGAGTAGAGTAAGCACACTTGAAAAAAAAGGTGATAATGGGATTCCTCAATATTGGGGCAAAAACTACAACTATAATCACAATCTAAGCGGAAGAACCGAAGCCTATTCCCGGTGGATAACTGACCACGAATAGCAACCCAAAGGATAAAACTAACCCCAGGGATATGGTGTTTAAACCATACAAGGCTTTGCCCGATAGGACGAGGCTGGTCGTCACAGATCGCCTCACACAAAGAGCTAATGGAAAACCTACCATCATTGAGCAGCCATATAATACTATCCTTCTTAGAAGATTCGGGCAGAAACTGAACCTCCCGAGCCATCTCAATTAAGTCCATAGAGATCATAGGGGGCCACTTCCAAGAGCTACCATAAACAACGCTACAAACCCTCACCTGACAGTCAAGGTCAGAGTCATAAACGATACGCGGGCCCCTCACTTTGAGGATGGAACCCCAGGGGTGCCAAGGGTCAAGCCATAAAAAGGTGTCCTTCCCATCACCCACAACATATTTGACAAAAGGCTTGATAAAGGAATGGAGTTTGAGGAGTTTCCTCCAACACCAGGAGGCCAATTGAGGGATCTTAACTGACCAAAAAGATTTTCTCCTTAGGATATTAGACTTAGTCCACATACACCAAAGGGAGATATCCCCCCAGTAAGAAAGAACCAAATATGCTTAGCTACAGCCGCTTTATTCCACATAACAAGGGATTTAATGCCAAGTCCACCCTCCTTCCGAGGAACACATACTTCATCCCATGAAACCTTAGCCCCTGAGGATTTCATATCCGAACCACTCCACAAAAAGGACCTAAGAAAACTCTCCACCTCCTTGAAGACCTTTTTAGGAAGGATGAACAAAGAAGACC
This sequence comes from Heliamphora exappendiculata, assembly GCA_034768845.1. Taxonomy (NCBI): domain Eukaryota; kingdom Viridiplantae; phylum Streptophyta; class Magnoliopsida; order Ericales; family Sarraceniaceae; genus Heliamphora; species Heliamphora exappendiculata. Next base: position 73,454 of record JAOTRH010464631.1, read on the forward strand.
AGTAGACTTGCATGGAGAACAGAATAGAGCCAATCAGTTGTAGCCTACCGGCGTAGGACAAGAATTTACTAGTCCACACTTGAATTCGCTTGGCAATTCTGTCAATAAGAGGCTTACAGTCCTTATAGGCAAGTTTGGTAGTGATCAACGGAACACCAAGGTAGCGAACAGGGAGCAAACCTTCACGGAAGCCCAGGACGTCTAAGATATCCTTCTTTAACCCTTCATCCACACTTGAAAGGTAAACATCACTCTTTGCAGGGCTAGGAGACAGGCCAAACATTATCTTGAAGTCATCCAGAGCACGTCTAACAACTTGAACCGACTAGATATCGGCACGAGTGTGATCTCTATTAGTGGGGTTCCTTTGTGCTTCACGGCTTCATACAGGGTAGGGAATATTGAATTTTTGTGTTGGGACTTGCCTACTTTTGTTGTGGAATTTTTGTTGTTCTTGGAATAGGGATATAGCTGTTGGTTTGCTTCATCTGGATCCGATGGTAGAGTTTCCTTTGTCATGGCCTAGGTTTTCTCTTTACTAGATCCTTCGGGGATATTCTACCTATTGCTTTGCTGACTTGATGGGGCCTCTTACCGATTCTTTTTAGCGACCCTGTGTGTAGGGGATGTTGGTCCTTGCGTTAGCAGAATTTGAGTTGGAGTTTCTAAAGCCGATCCAGTTGTTGCTTCCTCTTGGTTGGCTAGGGGCCCATCTACCTCTAGGACTTTACTCTTAGACCTCTACTGGTTCTCCTTAGGTTGTCTTTTTATGATTTAAGGAACTCACTTTGGTATGGATTTATTTCTTCACTTTAGCAGGGTGATCTGGACTCTACCCTTCCCTCCCTAGTTGTGGAGTGTGACTATCACTGAGAGACTGAGTTTGCCTTGCTTGGGTTTTGGGACTTGCTCTTCACCTTAGTCTGATCCTTGGTGTCCGAAGGTTGGAGCCTTTCGAGGAGCCAAGCTTTAGCAGGTTTTAAGTATTTTTGGCTTTGGATGACCAGTTCTACTTGTTGAATCTCTTATTTTCTCTTGTTCCTATCCGAATTTTAGAGCCTATTACCCTTTGCAGGAGCCAATCTTCAGTACGGATTAGGAGTTTTTAGTTTTTTGGCATGATTATTGGCTCTATCCTCTGTTTGTATGCTGGTGCTTTCCTATCCATGTGGGTAGTGCGTGGACTTGTATGTAGATTTTTTTTCTTATCCATGCGAGATGTGCGTGGAATATGCTTTGTCGTTAGCTCTCCCCCGCTTGGAGCGGGAGTTTGGTTTTATTTGTTAATATGTGTAGGACGTAGGCTCCTAGTGGTAATCATGTAATTTCCTGGGGTATGCCCCTTGTAATCATGTAATTTTTTTTCATTTATGTTACAATTAATTAGCAAAAAAAAACCCATCATTTTTAGTAGAAAACCCCCTCATTATAAACTCTAATCTACTGGTCCAACATATGCATCTCGACCCAAACATACGTATATATAGTTGTATACATGGCCCAACGGACAAGAGGTTTGATGAAAGGGTTCGATGGCGATAAAAATAATCTTTCCCAAGAAATTTGGCCAAAAATAGGTGAAAAAAGGTTAAGAAAAATCTGACATACCCTCACTATTTTAGTTATAAGTTTTTCTACAAATGGACTTTTGTTATGAGAGTAGTGTCATTGGAAAGAAGACTTTCGAGGCTTCAATTTGAGTGTAAGAATGACCCAATTCTGGGTTCGGATGAGGGAGATATGAACAATTGAAGTTGACACGGGACAACCAGTCCGCTCTAGCAGAAAGGGCTCTGCTCGAGCGCGTCGCAGTTTAAGAACAATCCAAAACTTCCCCTATTTTGAATTCTAAACTTCCATACACTCAAGCATTCACAACCAAGCTTCTAACCCAAACTTCCATTCCAACACATAGGGTTTCTAATTTATCTAAACCCCTTTATACAATAAAACTCTCAAGACATGGTTTACAATTTCTCAAAAATAATTTTTTTTGGGTAGTTCAGTGGGAAAGGGGGGGATATGGACCTCAGGGTTCGAACCCTGGGGGTATGTGGGGCAAAGGTAGCACCGGCCATAGGAGCTAGCCACCACATTTCTCAAAAATTTTAATTTTCACAAAAACCCAACTTATTCATGTAATCAACCATTCTCAACTCAACCCACACACATATCAATTCTTCAACCATACATGAAATCAACTAGGGTTTACTCAAATAACAAAATATCATCTCAAATCATATCAAATCGTGAGAGGTAGTCAAGATCCTACCTTAGATTGCTCAAAACCTTGAGATTTCTTCAAATCTCTCCCCCTAGGGTTTGGATTGTGGGTATTCTTGCCTCCTTGGAGCTCAATCTTCCATCTCCTTTCTCCATAGCTTGATTTCTACCCTTGGTTGCCCCCAATGGCATTAATGGTGTTAATGAAGGTTAGTGTTTTTTGGCAGTAACTCGTTTGAGATTCTCATCGAATGTTAGTGTTTTGGTTCTTATTTTGTGGAAATGGATGGTGTTTGGCGAATCAATGTTTGAGAGTTATTTTGTATATGGGTTTGTTTGTCGAGTTTTACATTAGTTTCTTCCGAGCTAACCTATGGTTTTTTGGGTTAATTTTGTATTAAGTCCGTGTTCGGTTTGGGTGTCAGTGTTGTGTTGTTTTTTTTTTGGGTAATTTGTCAATGTTTTGTTTCCGACATTCATAACTTGGAATCAAGCTTAAATATTCCATGGGCAATTTTATATTTCTTCTAGTTTGATCTGGGTCTCTTGGGTTTGGAAAGTAAATAGCTCATAGTTAATGACGGTTTTTTCGAAGATCTTCCCTAATTCTGGTGTTTCTCGTGGGTGTTTCTCATGGTTCTTAGCTGGGGTAAAACCTTGCAGTATAGAACTTATTTATGGTTAAGGCTTCAGTGTTTTCTCTTGGGTTGAAGGAGTTTCATTGCTGTTAAGGTAAGATTTCAATTTTGGTTTGGATGGTGTTTCGCTGGTGGTAACCACCTGGTATGCCCCTTGGAATCATATACATTTTCCGTTTTTTATGTTATATTTAATTACCAAAAAAAATGCACTCCATGATGAGTGTCACACATTTGACTAATACTTAACAGATTTGCCTTTAAACCGTCAACTAAAAGAATATTTTTCAATTTGAAAGGACTGTGGGAAGAAATAATACCTTTTTCTATGGTTTTAGTGGAATTCACATCCCTAAAAGTCACCATCCCACCATTATATGATTCTAAAAAAGCAATTAAAGACCTGGCCCTGACATATGATGAGAGTATCCACTTTCAAGATACGACATGTGTGTACTTTGTGCTCTCATAGCAGTCTGAAACACACAAGCTTTTAGATCTATAGACTGAGTCCAAACTTTCCTAGTTTTCACAAAAATAGACTCTTTTGCATGTAGTCTAGGTGCCTTAGGTTGAAATGGTCTATTAAACTGGACAAGATAACTTGCGCATGACATGTCATGTAATTTAAAGTAATGTGGCTTAATATGACCTCTCACTCTACAATAATGATAGATGGGAACAAACTTCTTATTAGTTATGGGCATGCGATGTAACAATTTACAATATGGACAAATATGACCCAGTAAGCCGCAATGATGAAAAATAGGAGAAGAGTTAGGTTTTCTTACCTCGCCACGTTAAATGGTGGCCTTACCTGTCGTACTTGTTCCCTCTGTCTTCACTTTAGTGAAGGTTACTTCTTTCTAGGGATGTGGTTGGTTAAGGTGTTACTAAGGAGATTAAAAGTTTCTTTGATTCTGGCCATATCCTTTAGAAAATTAACACTACCTTTATTGCGTTGATTTCTAAAGTCCATAACCCTTCATCCATTAAGGAGTATAGGCCAATTTCCTATTACAATACTATCTACAAATGCATTTCTAAAATCATTGCTAATAGAATCAAGGATTCTTTAGTTGAGATCATTTTTCTTACTCAATCAGCCTTTGGTAAGGGGCGGAGGATTGTGGACAATATTTTCCTTTCTTAGGAGCTCCTAAGGGACTATCACATGCAAAGCCGTGGTCTTAGGTGCACTCTTAAGGTTGATATCATGAAAGCCTATGATAATGTTCTTTGGGATTTTATGGTTGGGGTTCTTAGATGTATAGGATTCCTAGAGAAAATGGTCAATTAGATTAAGGAATGTATTATGTCCCCTAGCTTTTCCGTTAGTATTAATGGTGAGCTTAATGGTTTCTTTTGGGGGAAGAAGGGTCTACGGTAAGGCGACCCCCTATCTCCTTATCTTTTTGTGAAGGCCATGCAGGTTCTGGCTGGGATGTATGTGAAGCAGACATAGGAGGTTCCTTTCAATTATCATTGGCAGTGTGGTAAAAATAAGATTGTTCATCTTTGCTTTGCTGATGACATTATGGTCTTCTCAAAAGTTGAAGTTAACTCTGTGAGAGTTATTTAGCAGGTTCTGGATGGGTTCCAAAAGCTGTTTGGTCTTTCTCCCAGCCCTAAAAAAGTGATATTCACTACCAAGCTTGCATATCGAGATTGTAAGCCTCATTGATAGGATAGCTAGTAGGATAAAGGTGTGGACTAGTAAATTTCTTTCTTATGCTGGTAGAGTCCAATTGATTGGCTCTATCCTCTTCTCCATGCCTGTTTACTGGTCCTCTTTGTTTATTCTTCCCAAGAAAGTGTTTCGTGAGGTTGAGAGTTTACTTAGGGCTTTCTTGTGGAGTGGCCTAGAGATGAAGTCCTCAGGTGCCAAAGTTGCCTGAGAGGAGGTGTGTGTCCCATGGAAAGAGGGTGGTCTTGCGATTAAATCCTTGGTTCTATGGAATAAAGCTACGGTGGCTAAGCGTATTTCGTTCTTGTTAACTAGCGGTGATGTGCCCCTGTGGTGTATGTGGATTAAATCCAATATTCTACGTGGTAACTCTTTTTGGGCAGTTAAGATTCCACAATTGGCCTCCTTGATGGGAATCAAGGTGGTCTTAGAGATGATGGACAAAGTCTCAGAGATCCGTTACAAGTTCCAGAAGGGCTAATCACAAGATCAAGAGCAAAAAAAATCAAGGACGCAATGCAAGGATTGGTGCAATCTGTCTGGACCAAGCATGCCAATTTATTATACAAGAATCCACCATTTAAGATGGGAACACAAGAAGAAGAACCTGTTCCACTTCATGTGGTAGAAGCTACAGAGAGAACTATAACCTAATATTTTGGATTTTAATATTCATGCTTGTGGACTTGTTGGACTATTTAATTTGTTGGGTTTTGCTTTTAATTATTATAAGAAGAATAAGGGTTTGGGCCTAAGTAATTTCGGCCAGCCCATGATTGGATTTAGTTAAGTTTAGTTTTGGCTAACACAGGTTGTCCCGCATTGCTTAAAAATAAGAAATTCCTTCCAACCTTCTCCGATATAAAGGAGCCTTCATATATTATTTTGACATGAATAAAGTGAAGTACAATTTTCTTTGAGACAAAGTTTCTCTTGTAGTTCTTGAGTGAACTAAAAGACTTATCAAGGTTTCTTCCTTGTGGCGTCCTAGCTACAATCTTGGTTCTTGAAACAAGAGTTCAACAGGTCAAGATTTGTTCCTTGACTTGATTTTGACGTTCTTGGATTTATTTCAATTTGTTCGTGGGTTCAAGGGGCTTCAAATTAGTTTTATCTATCCTTTTATATTCTTTGTTTTGGGTTTTTGTCGAGGCATTTTCTAGGTATCGTTCTTGTCTTTTTTAATTCTTAGTTTTTTCTTGATTCTTGTTCTCTCTTGAATTTTTGTTCCTTCTTGTTTAGCGTCGTTCTTGATTGTTATCGATTCCTTGTTTTCAATCCTTGCTTGAGTTCATTTGTTTTTTTTTTCCCTCGTTTTTTTAAAAAAAAATATCAATCAATATTTTGTTGGAGGCCACACTTTGTTATGATTCTGAAATCCATATTTTGACGTTCTTGGGTTTATTTCAATTTGTTCGTGGATTCAAGGGAATTCAAATCCTTGCGGGTTCACATCATTGGATATCAGAGTTCAGGATTCAAATCTGGTTTATCTATCCTTTTATGTTCTTTGTTTTGGATTTTTGTCGAGCCATTTTCTAGGTATCGTTCTTGTCTTTTTTAATTATTAGTTTTTTCTTGATCCTTGTTCTCTCTTGAATTTTTGTTCCTTCTTGTTTAGCGTCGTTCTTGATTGTTATCAATTCCTTGTTTTTAATCCTTACTTGAGTCCATTTGTTTTTTTTATCCCCTTATTTTTTAAAAAAAAAAATCAATCAATATTTTGTTGGAGGCCACACTTTGTTATGATTCTGAAATTCATATCTCGTGTTGAAATCAATATGTTTTGAGATCAATCAATCAATCAATATCTTTTGTGAAAATCTTTTGTTGCATAAAGAGGGCAGGTAGGGTTTGAGTTGGCAACATATTCTAGGGTTAATTACCTAAAAAAATATATTCTAGGGTTTCTGCAGGATTTTAGCCACACAAAAAAAAAAGTGGCGGCAGCAGCATTATACGGTTTCGGCAGTGGTGTGCTAAGGTTTGCCAAACCTTT
>JAOTRH010464631.1:82500-99928 GCA_034768845.1 Heliamphora exappendiculata
TAGTGGATTTCCACCCATCAGGAGAATAGAGCATCAAATTGATTTTGTACCAGGGGCATCGATCCCCAATCGACTAGCCTATAGGAGTAATCTGGAGGAGACGAAGGAACTATAAAGGAAAGTTGAGGATTTGATAGCCAAAGGACATGTGATAGAGAGCTTGAGTCCATGCGTGGTACCAGTATTGCTCGTACCTAAGAAGAATGGCACTTGGCGAATGTGCGTTGATTGCCGGGCTATCAACAACATTACGGTAAAGTATAGACATCCTATTCCGAGGTTAGATGACATGTTAGATGAACTACATGGATCATGTTTTTTCACAAAATTTGATTTGAAAAGTGGGTATCACTAGATTAGGATGAGAGAGGGAGATGAATGGAAAACTATCTTTAAAACTAAATATGGATTGTACGAGTGGTTGGTAATGCATTTTGGGCTAACTAATACACCTAGTACATTTATGAGGTTAATGAATCATGCATTGCGTGCGTTTGTAGGCAGATTTGTTGCAGTCTATTTTGATGACATCTTGGTGTATAGCAAGAACTTAGATGAGAATTTGGAACATTTGCATTATGTGCTTGATGTTTTTTTAGGTAATTAACTGTAACATAAAAGAAAGAAAAAATGTACATGTATCCAAGGGGCATACTCCAGGTGGTTACAACGCTAACCAACTAAAAAACACGAAAACAACAATAACAATAAGACCCATAAACCCCCGCTTGACAGCGGGGGACCTATCCAGACATATCCCGCAAGGATAGGAAGCAACAAAACCAACCAAAACCGAAACTAGGAATACCAGTTCAACAAAAAACTAAGAATACCAGTTCAAAGGCCCACCAAAGGATCGATTCTTTTTCCTTTTGCTATTACTTTCCTACATTCTTGAATTTTTATTTGCTGTAGAGGCCGGAATTACACTTAAATCTTCGTCCACGACATCCAAAAGAGCCCAGAAAGAATTTGAGGAAAGAACTCCATACACCACTTGCTCCCCTACACCCACATCAGCTGACTTGGATAACTCCACAGTAGTAGCTTCTAATTTAGGCACCTCAGCCACATCAGGCTGCAGGGAGGCCGTAGCCTCCAAAGGAGATGGGCTCGCAACTGGTTTTGTGGGATTTCTTAGAATAAGCTCTTGCAATCGATGCAGTTTCGCACTAATGGCTTCATATATTTCCTTTGAAATTGGCTTGAGGCCAAATCGAAAAAATAGTTATTCCTTCTCAATCAATTCGTCGACGTAAGATAGGACATTTTGGAACTGGCTAACAGTCGAAGATTGAACATCAGTAGTAGGAATCTCCCTTGCCTTGCTCAACCCATCTTCACATTGCACCAAAGTATACTCCCAAACTTTACCAACCTGAATCCATGCACGTTGTTGCTCCACCGGAGCGTTACACTTACTATGGCCGGAAGGAGGATTCTCCCCCTTAGAAGGTACAGATGCAACTGGATTGGTAGAGCATAGAGGGGGTTTAGAATTACATATATGTCCAAACACTTTACAAGCTGTGCATTTGGGAGGGAGCTACTGATACTCCACCCGGACTGTCACCACGTCGCCATTAATCTTCACTATCACCTCATTCGGGAGTTCATCCCCTGCGGCAATTTCAATACACACCCTTACATAGTCTAACCTTTTCTTGGTTGCTGTGGCTTGATCAACATGAATAGATTTTCCAATGGTGCTAGAAATCTTGCTGAGACTTGAAGCAGTCCAACATTCCAGCGGGAGTTTATTAAATTTAACCTAAGCTTGGATTGAGGAAGGATGGGCTGTAGAAGGAACCAACATTCTCCTCCATTCAGTTAGAACAAAATAACGCTTGGAGAAAAAATATGCACCTCCTTCCAAGATTTTCAGTTTAGTGGTTTTATCTTTGAATTCAAAGAAAAAACACTAGCCTATTTATTTAATCGATTCTGGAGCATTCTCCTGCCACACTGCCCTTGCAGTGGCACTGAGGAGATTATATGGAATTTTTCTATCAAGAAAATACCCAATAAGACAATGATTCCAGGGATTAGTATCAACGTCAGATTCATCCAGTTCCACAATAGGTTCCTTACCACGTTGCATATCAGGGAAATGCTCAAGTTTCATGACTTTAGAGGAGGCCTGAGCCTTGAAAAAGGAGGACCAGTCTTTAGGTTTACCAGGGTTGGGATGAGGTGCTTGGGCAGTCGTATGTGAGCCCTTAGGGTGCTCTCTGGAGTTATATGCAGCGGGTTCAGAATCCTCAATCCCAGCCGCATTAGGGGTTTTTGGCACATGGGAGGAAGGGCCAGAGGGGTGAAGAGCCGAAAAGGAGCTCTGTGGGTAAACCTGTGATAATGGAACCCTAAGATTTGATTTAATTTCAGAGTTGAGATGAACAAGGCAGACTATTGCAGAGGATTGCAGAGAGGCTAAGGCCGCCATTTGGACCTCCGGTTGTGAGGCTTGGACATCGCCGAGTTTGGATTCGGGGAGGGAAACACGCCTCTGCTTCCTACGCACTTCAATGGACTCCATAGCAAGGGAGAATGGAACAGCTGCTATGGAGGTTGCAGGTGAGTCCTCCATTCTAGGTTAGCAGATGCTGAGAATGAAGGATGAGGATAATTGTTGCCGGAGCTCAGGGAGCAACGGCTTGGGTAAGCGTCGGCGACGGGAGGGTCGCCAGATGTGGTGGAGCGCCAGGGCATCGGCGGCGATCCGGTTGGCGGTGGCTTTTGTAGCGCGTGGCTCTACACACACGTCGCACACAGTGGTTTCCTTTGTGCCTCTCTTATCTCTCTCGCAAGTTAGCATATTTTTGTGTGCTTGATGTTTTGAGAAAAGAAAAATTATATGCCAATATAAAGAAATGTTTCTTTTGTTTGGACAAAGTTGTGTTTCTTGGCTATGTTGTTAGCACAAGAGGAATAGAGGTACATGATGAAAAGGTAAAGGCTATCAAAGAATGGCCTACACCCAAGTCAATAACGAAGGTAAGAAGTTTTCATGGTTTGGCTAGTTTTTATCGACGCTTTGTCAAAGATTTCAGTACACTGGATGCACCGTTCACTGAAATTGTTAAAAAATTAGTGGGTTTTAATTGGGGAAGTGAGCAAAATCGTGCATTTATTGAGATTAAAGAAAGGTTATGTAGTGCTCCTATTTTAGCATTACCTAATTTTTCTAAAACTTTTGAGATTTGAGTGATGCTTCAGGAATAGGTATTGGAGCTGTTTTGTGGCAGGAGAAGCGGCCCATAGCTTATTTCATTGAAAAGCTAAATGGAGCAGCTTTGAGCTACGCAACATATGACAAGGAGCTTTATGCATTGGTGAGAGCCTTGGAGACTTGGCAACATTACATGTGGCCTAATGAATTCGTCATACATACCGATTATGAGTCCTTGAAACACTTGAAGGGACAAGGAAAGTTGAATAAAAGGCATGCCAAGTGGATAGAATTCATTGAAACCTTTCTGTTTGTGATCAAATATAAACAAGGTAAGGAGAACATTGTGGCCGATGCATTATCAAGAAGGTATGCCCTTATCTCTACTTTAAATGCAAAGTTATTGGGATTTGATTATGTTAAAGAATTGTATGCTACCGATGATGACTTTTTCGGTGTGTATGAAGCATGTGAGAAGGCGGCGTTCACTAAGTTCTATAGACTTTATGGGTACTTGTTTAGAGAAATTGAACTTTGCATGCCTAGTTGTTCTATGCGTGAGTTGCTTGTGCGTGAAGCACATGGAGGTGGTTTGATAGGTCACTTTGGAGTAAGGAATACTTTAGATACATTGCATGAACACTTTCTTTGGCTAAGAATGAAATGTGATGTAGAGAGAGTGTGTGCTCGATGCATTACTTGTAGGTAGGCCAAATTTAGAGTCTTACCACATGGTTTATATACTCCTTTGCCCGTACCTAGTGAACCATTGGTCGATATTTCTATGGATTTTGTTTTAGGCTTACCTAGGTCAAAGACAGGTAAGGATTGAAATTTTGTGGTTGTTGATCAGTTTTCTAAAATGGCACATTTCATATCTTGTCATAAAACGGATGATGCAACCCACATTGCTAACTTATTCTTTCGAGAGATAGTTCGACTCCACGATGTTCCTAGGAGTATTGTGTCTGACCGAGATGATAAGTTCCTTAGCTATTTTTGGAAGGTCTTGTGGGGCAAGTTGGGAACTAAGTTGTTGTTTTCAACTACTTGTCATCCCTAAACGGATGGACAAACCGAGGTAGTGAATAGATTTATCTACCTTATTACGTACTGTCATTCAAAAGAATATGAAAAATTGGGAGGATTATTTACCATTCATAGGGTTCGCATATAATCGGACTATGCATACTACCACTTCTTATTCTTCTTTTGAAATTGTTTATGGCTTTAATCCACTTACTTATTTGGATTTGTTGCATTTACTTGTTGATGATAGGAATAGCTTGGATGGACAAAAAAAAACTGAATTGGTGAAATCACTTCATGAGAGAGTACGACTTCAAATTGAGCAAAAAAATGAGAAGATTGCTTCCCGAGCAAATAAAGGACGAAGACATGTCATCTTCGAGCCAGGAGATTGGGTTTCGGTGCATATGCGCAAGAACACTTTTCAGCTCATAGAAAAACTAAATTGCACCCTCGGGGTGATGGACCTTTCCAAGTTATGGAGAAGATCAATGACAATGCTTATATAATCGATCTTCCAGGTGAGTATAATGTTTCTGCTACTTTCAATGTTTCTAACCTTTCTCCTTTTGATGTAGGTGATGATTCAGGGTCGAATCCTTTTGAGGAGAGGGGGGGTGATGGGAATCAAGGTGGTTTTAGAGATGGTGGATAGAGTCTCAAAGATCCGTTGCAAGTCCCAGAAGGGCCAATCACAAGATCAAGAGCAAAGAAGATCAAGGACGCAATGCAAGAATTGGTGCAATCTGTCTGGACCGAGCATGCCAATTTATTATACAAGAATCCACCGTTTAAGATGGGATCACAAGAAGAAGAACCTGCTCCACTTCATGTGATACAAGCTACGGAGAGAAGCACAACCTAATGTTTTGGATTTTAATATTCATGCTTATGGGCTTGTTGGACTATTTAATTTGTTGGGTTTTGCTTTTAATTATTATAAGAAGAATAAGGATTTGTGCCTGAGTAATTTTGGCCAGCCCTTGATTGGGTTTAGTTAGGTTTAGTTTTTGGGTAGCACATGTTGTCCCGCATTACTTAGAAATAAGGAAATCCTTCCAACCTTCTCCTATATAAAGGAACATCCGTTATTATTTTGACATGAATAAAGTGAAGTATAATTTTCTTTGAGAGAAAGTTTCTCTTATAGTTCTTGAGTGAACTAAAGGACTTATCAAGGTTTCTTTCTTGTGACGTTCTAGCTACAATCTTGGTTCTTGAAACAAGAGTTCAACGGGTCAAGATTTGTTCTTTGACTTGATTTTGACGTTCTTGGGTTTATTTCAATTTGTTCGTGGGTTCAAGGGGATTAAAATTCTTGTGGGTTCACATCACTCCTGGAGTTGGAGGAAACTCCTCCAGCACAGACCAATGGTCAAGCACTTCATTCAATATCAGATTGGTAATGGCGAATATACTTTTATGTGGCTGGACCCTTGGCACCCTCGGGGTTCATTGGATGAGGGCAAGGGACTGAGGATTGTGTATGATTCCAGGTTTGGTCTGGATGCTAAAGTTAAGTAGGTTGTGGATGGAAACCATTAGAAATTGCCTTCTGTTGTTACTATGAATCTTTTGGAGATGCAGAGGGAGGTCCGTTTCCTCCCGAATGCTGGCCAATATGATTTTATTAAGTGGACCCTTAATGGTAATAAATTCTTTATTGGGTCTCTCTGGAAGGAGATTCGTGTCCATAAGCGTGTGCCGTTATGGAGTAAATTGGTGTGGTTGTAACATCATATTTCTAGAGTTAGCTTTATTCTTTGGGTTGCTATGAGGGGTCGCCTTAATACGAGGGACCGACTCAGCATGTTTGGTCTTGTGTGTGATGCTAATTGTTGTTTCTGCTTCGGGGCTGTCGAGTCGCATGATCATCTTTTCTTTGCTGGGCCCTTTGCTAAGGCTATTTGGACTATGGTCTTAACCAAGTGTAGGGTCAATTGGACTAAGGGTTCTTGGACGGCTTGGAAGGATTCCTTTGCCACTAGGGTGGTTGGTAAATCCCTGGGTGCTAGCGTTAAGTGGCACTTTCCATCTTGGTCTATTGTATTTGGAAGGAGCGTAATCTAGAAAGTTTCAGGGCAGGAAGAAGGGTTGGGAGAGAGTTTTTAGGGATATCTCTGAGATGATAAGAGAGAGGCTTTCCTCTCTGAGGAGAGTGCCTATTTCTCAAACTAATATGGAGATTCAGGGTGAATGGAGTTTGGTGATGGATATTTTCTCCAGTAATGCTTTTTATTAATTGTTTGCTATTTGTTATAGCTTGGTAGCTATGCATGGATGTTTGTGAGTTTTGCCTCTTCCTCCTCCTTGGAGGGCTGAGTGCTTCACTTATATTATGCGAGTGTTTGCGAGGTTGCTAACCCTTATTCCCTACTAGTTTGTTTGTTGTGCAGATCTCCGTGGAAGGTATAGGAGCAGTGAGTTTTGGGATATATTTGTTTGGAGAGTTTAGTGATCCTCCCATATTGAGTGAGTGATGTGAGAGTTTTGCTAACTCTTATGAGTTAGCAAAACTCATAAGAGTTAGCAAAACTCTTATGGGATATTCTTGTGTAGTGGCTTTGGGAAGCAGCAGCTGTGAGATTTCCTTCTATCTTCTTTGTTGGAGTGTAGAGTGATACACCTGTGTGGAGAGTGTGAGGTCTCTATGTATGTGTGTTTCACTTTATATGGTTTTCTCATGGGTTTTCTATGCATCTAAGGTCCCGAGTTCTTGCATATCCTAAACAGAAGAAACCCTAGCTGTGAGGTTGCCTACTTGGATGTCTCATGTTGGCTTCTCTTTTCGTGAATCTCTCATGTTTTCTTTTTCTTCCTAGCTATGAGGAGTGTTCATAGCCTTTTCCCTTACGTACATAGGGTTTGTGTATTTTTCTTTTTGTTCTCCTAGCTATGGGGGTTGTCCATAGCAACAGTTATGTGGTGTTTCTTATGGATGTTCTAATTTGTGGGTAGATGTGGGCTTTGCTTTGTCTTTGCTTGCTGGTTGGGGCTATCTAGGTTTAGATTGCTATTTTGGGTTGTTGTTTTTTTTTGGGGGTAATTAATTGTAACATAAAAGAAAGAAAAAAAATACATGTTTTCAAGGGGCATACCCCCGGTGATTACATCAACTAACATTTAGGAGGAAACCTCCAACCAATAGGACACAAGATAACTAAACCTAACAACAAAAATAACAAGACACACTTTACCACCGCTTGACAGCGGGGGAAATCTATCTAACAAAGCATATTGCATGCACAACCTGCATGGATAGAAAGAAAAAACCAACTTTCTAAAAGGACTAAAAAAACCTCGCCAGCAGGGACTGGTTGTCCCCCACAAATAGAAACAAAATCCTGTTGAAGGTCGGCTCCTAGAAAAGCTTTAAACCTCAGACAGAAAAGACCTACTCACCTTAGAAGTCCTGCCAAAGATCCTCTACAAAACTGAGAGAATAACCAACCTCAATAGCTTGGGAGGTCAAAAGAAGCTGGTCCTCTAACCACGGCGCTAGGAAGTAGGAGAAAGGACAGCCCCAAGGAAACCTCAGCTCGGAGAAAGAGTCCAGCACTACCAACTCCGCCATCAAACCCAACTCTGCTCCCTAACCAAACCGGGAACCATCCCAGACGTAGCCCAAACAAGCGAAGAAACAAAACCTCCCCAGCCAAATAAAGACTCTAAGGACAATACAAAAAAGGATCACAACCACAAATCCAAAAAATAACCAAAGGGAGCCAATAGAGGTCTAAAAAGCAAAGTACTAGAGGTAGATGGGCCCCTAGCCAACCGAAGAACACAACCAACAGATATGCTCCAGAGGACTCCAGCACAAAACTACCAAGGCAAACCACCAACTTACCCTGTCCACAGGGTCACCAAACTAAAGCAGTGGAAGATCCCCACAAGTCAGAAGAAAGCAAAGGTCAAAACAGCTCCAGAGAAAACTAGCTCAGAGAAACCAAGGCCATCCCAAAGGAAGCTCTACCATCGGATCTAGACAAAAATCCCCTCTGCTAAACCCTGCTCAAAGAACTACCAAAGAAACCCACCGTACGTGCCCAGCCAAAAGTCCAGATAGGTCCTCATCCAGACTAAAGCAACCTTAGTTCCTCAATAAGCAACACACTCCCTGGGAAGAAGGGAGGAGAAAATAGGATCCAAGAGAGTTGAAGCTAAAAAAAAACAACAAGAACCACTGACAGGGCACTATGGGGTCGTCCAAAGAACTTGGAACCATATGTACGTAATATAATTTCCCAACTTTCATGTCAACAAGAGAACCTTCAAAACTAGAGCGGCTCCAACGCAGAAAAAGCCCACTGAGGATCGTTGAAAAGCCCCAAAGAAAATCACAAGCCACTCACTGCGGGTCCCACTACATCTTGCAATAACCATAGCTCTCTTCAATTAGGTCAACGGATTGACCTTGGAGAAAATTACACTTGGGACACTTGAACAACTTTCATGCACCGTATACGTCCCAAAGTGGAAAGTGCGCTCCATAAAAGCCACATAGGTAGGCGGGTTCCACTTGCATCTAGGAATTACAAAGCGTCCATGGCTGATTCAGTGGGCCCACCACTAACTTATAGGGACCCACATCCCACTATCATCCTAATTTGGCATATCCCACAGCCCACAGTGGACAAAGCCTCGCGGGCCCTATTTGTAATAGCATGAGTCCATGAAAACTAAATTTCATTAACAACAATAAAAACAAATAACAACCCCATCAATAGGACCCAATACCAGCCCACGGTGGTGTAACCCCAAGCCAGAGATCGGGCCCCACATGCCTGGTCTGATGGTGACCTGCCTACAAAAAACACAGTACCACATTGAAAACCACTGGCAAGCTATAAAGCTCGCGTACAGCTTGCATTTGCTACCAAGAAACCAGCCCAAAATCGTGACTGGTGTTCGATAGTCAGCCTATTGTACGCTACCAACCCAGTGAATTAACGCCCATTGTTTTGCCCATGGTTTACAATAGCACTCACATAGACTACAACCAAACCACCGAAGCCAGCAGATAGCCAAAAAAGATGCAAGCTATACAAGCTGTTGCTAAATGCGCCCAAAGCGCGTGGCCTCAACTCCATCGTCTTCAGTCCAAAATCACTTCAGAAACCAGGATTGCAGACTTAAAAAAACAAAAGAAAGCCATAACCCACCGACTCCATGGATGTATTAAAAACTAGCACATGGTTCGCAAAAACCACCACACTGAAGCAGTTCCCAAAACTTGCTTCACCTGGTGCAGAGCGCTGCCACTGCCCCACATTACTTATCCACACGCAGACGACTTTGGGAAGCTGCCATGCTTTCTTCCAGCGCGTGTGTAACTTCTTCTTCTCCATTCAACCTTGACACCATAGCCGTTGAGCTTTGATACAGAGAAAAGCATAGCCCCAGGAAGACATACACTTCGTCGTCTCCATTTTAAAGAGAAATCTAGACTTCAACTCAAATCCCAAAAAACTTATGTAAGGTCCAGAGCTCAAAACAACTGGAACCAAATAATAAACCAAGTCGCAAATCCAAAAAATGGAAAAGCAGAAAGGATCGAAGGGCATGAACACCGAAAAGCCACAAAACTCATCCGATGGTGAACCCAAAACATCCCGTGGTCAAAGCATAACCGATTACCCCCAAAATTAAGATTCGAAACTCACAATAAACCTTAATAGCAACATCTCGCTCGATAATGCGCATACAAAACTTTACATCCATAAGAGAAAACAAACTGAACATAATAACTACAAAAGTACCAACCTGTATTGGTAGGTTAAACCCTTGAACGCATCATTCTACCAGATTTGATCAGATTCAACATGCGCTATACAAAAACCCCCCTACCAGCCTTAGATTCACCCCACCATTGTCATGCGTCTGTGATCCAGAGGCTGCTAGAACTGGAATCCACCATTGACGCCTTGGGGAGAACTTTCTCTAGAGAGAGAAGCTCTCCCCGTTCCTCTTATAGGTCTCGCCTGTTGATCCTTGGTTGGAGCAATTGCATGTACGAACAAACTCAGCTTCGTCCCTGTTAATGGTCTGACTCAAGTAAAAGCTTAACCATGGTTAGTCATAACTGCTCTGAATTTATAAAAAATCCAAACCTGCTACGACATGCACAGAGAGCAAGGAACTGAACCAAACCACATTAGCACGGCAACAAAACCTAAACGGAAAACAGGCCCAATGGCGATTAACGAAAATCATCACAAAAACATCACTGACCCAACATTTGCTCTCAAAAAGCTTCAATAGCAGTTGATCAAAGAAAACAAACAACTAGCTTCTCGTTCAAAAGGAAATACCAAAAAGCCAAAAGGTAACCAGAATACAAAAACCATACATGATCTGCTCCGAAAAGATGCAAACCTACTAATAGAACTGCTCATCATGAATCATCATCCACCGTGGCATGATTCACTAGACATAACACCATGGAAGGACCTTGCTGCACCCGATTTACCTTGAGAGAGCCTGGGGAGAGCTTCTCTCTCTAGAGAAAGCTCTCCCCGATGATGTTGTTGGCCATTGGGTTGTTGTTTGTGGGTTTGTTTCTTGTTTTGTGGTGGTCTGTTGGTTGCATTTCTCTGACTTGTTCAGTGGCTCCCTTTAACATGGTGGGGCGGTTTTTTTTAGGCAATTAAATGTATTATAAAAGAAAAAGTACATGATTATAAGAGCATACCCCAGGCCTTACAATCCACCACCAAAACAAAGCCAGAAGCAACAAAAAAATAGGATTTACGCTTAGCCATAACCAACCAACAATAAACAAAACAAACGAGGCCTTACA
The DNA here is from genome assembly GCA_034768845.1 of Heliamphora exappendiculata. NCBI lineage: Eukaryota > Viridiplantae > Streptophyta > Magnoliopsida > Ericales > Sarraceniaceae > Heliamphora > Heliamphora exappendiculata. The sequence continues at coordinate 93,501 of JAOTRH010464631.1, forward strand.
CATTCAAAACAAAAATTGGCAAGAGAACAATGCCCTGACCATAACATGAGTAATGGGCGAGAAATCGGCGCCATGGAGCATTAGAGCCAAACAAGACTTCTCCCTATTTAATGATGAAAACCAAAAAAACCGCCCCACTAGACAATTAATTGCATAAAGAAAACAAGAGATCAACAAAACCAGGCCCATTCCAAAGCCCAAACACCACAGGAACCACCCAGCTAAAACCACAGCAAACAACCAAGCCCTTTCCATGCCCATACTAGCAACCTCCAAGTAACATAAAAAACCTACAAGCCAACCACCAAAAGCCCACTTAAATGGGAAACTAAATAGCCGATTAGCCAAATAAATACATAAAGAGAGCAAAAGGCAACGTAATTCGGCCCATTCCAAAACCCAAAAACTGCAGCAGTCACCCAGCTAAAACCGCAACAACCAACCAGAACCAGCTAATACCCAATCCAGCAAATGCCAAAAACCGAAGACCTAAAATCCAGCCACCAAAGGCCCAACAGCTAAGCAAAGAACAGAAAACCAACATACGCACCCGGCCCCTTACATAAGCCGTAACGGAAAGCTTCGTATAAACTATACATTGAGTAATAAATGTCACAAATAAGAAAAACCAAGCGAATTGCATCCAGCGATACCCTATAGTCACGATGTAGGAGAAAAAGAAAATATCAACAGCTATGAACACCCCTCATTGCTAGGTAAATGGCAGTAAAATATATAGCAATGGCCAAACTGAGAGCAGCTGTAGACCGTCAGCACTTAACGCAATCATTGCGTTAAGCTCCCAACCCAAGTTTCTTGTGTCTACGGTGTAGCCCACACACGGGACCTGTACAAGCATACGAGAAGAAGTGATGACGAATGCAATTACCATGCACCCAAAAGGCAACAGATAGAGAATGAAATAAAAAAACACTCCTCTCCAAAAAAAGGGGACAAAGCTCACACAGTGTGGGGCGGTTTTTGCTCCTGCTTGTGGCTGGGTTTCCTTCAGCACTGGCCTGTTTGTTTCTATTTTGGGATGGCTGTGTAGTTTTATCTGTTGGGTTGTTTGCAACAGCCGTTTGGTTCGTGGCCAGCGGTTCCATGTTTTTGCCTAGCAGGTTGTGTCTTCTCATTTGGGTGATGCGATTTTGGCTGTTCTTGGTGGCGATTTGTTGTTTTAGCTTATTTTTGCTTTACTTGGCCTAGTTGGTGTCGATTCCTCATCCATTACTCTGTTAAGTTATACCGGAGCAATGTCATTTGTCAGGCTTGTTTTATTTTGGGTTATGGCTCAACCTAAAGCTGGGTTTTTTGGTGTTGTTTTTGGCTTTATCCTTGTGTTTTGTTTTGTGTTCTTGGGTTTTGTTTTGTGTTTTTGGCTTTATCCTTGTGTTTTGTCTTGTGTTCTTGGGTTTGGTAACAAAATGTAGCATAAAAGAAGAAAAAATTACATGAAACCAAGGGGCATACCCCAGGAGATTACAACACAAACCCACAAGCAAAGAAAAAACAAACATCATGACTCACATCACCCCCGCAAGGAAGCGGGGAGAGAATCTTACCAAACATCTACTACACACAAGCACACACCAACCCCACAGGAAAACCTACCAGCCTACAGGTCCAAAAACAAACATCATGACCGTTGTTTCTTTTTCTTTTTCTTACGCACAAGCACGCTGAAGAAATTTGAAGTAAGAGTTACAGTTGCCGCTTGCTCCCTATCACCCATCTCTGCTGAATTTGAAAAATCCTTAGAAGCTGCATTATTTCTAGGCATCTCAAAATCACCCGCATCCACATGTGAAGGATGAGCTGCATACTCCATCAAAGAACCATCCTCCTCTTGCTCCTTATTACCCGCATCTGCGGGTTTTGTTAACTTCATTCCAACATCAATAGTCGTAGGCACATCAGCCACCTTGCTATTAGCTCCTTTCCGCATAATTTTGCCAATGCCCACAATAGTTGTATCATCATCTGGCTCACGAGCCTTCCCTATGTTCAACGCAACTTCACAAGCAAGAGAGGCCCAAGAGGAAAGCAAAGAAGGACGGTCAGACCTACCAGCACCTCTGTCGACCTCCTTTCCTCGATCGACTGGAGTCCAACCATCTTGACACTCTATAGGCTTATTTTGGCATCGGCTAATATCATGACCGAACGCTTTACAATGGGAGCAAATCGATGGTAGACCTTGATACTCAGCACTACCTTCCACATTATCCCCTTCACATTGAACCAAGATAAAATGTAACAAAGGCTTGGTCGCATTGACTTCCACACACACCCGCACGTATGAGATGCGCTGCTTTGTATCCGTGGCCTTATCTAGATAGAGAGGAATACCAACTGCACTAGCTATTCTACTCAAACATTTAGAATTCTAGAATTCGAGAGGAAGCTCATGAAATTTTACCCAAATAGGAATTTTAGTGAGAGCTTCTTTAGCAAGCTTGAGCCTTTTTTTCCAACAACACAGAATCAAGAGCCTTCCTGAGAAATGCCAAGGCCCCATATCCAAAATCTTCTCCATAGCTTCCATATTACAGAACTTAAAAATGTAGAAACCTTTGTCAGTACCGTAGACATCCACCTAACCCTATTGCCCCTATAACACCCTAGCCGTAGCTCTAACCAAACCAAAAGCTGGGTCTATATCCAAGAAATAGCCCACTACGCATGGTTCCGAAGACTTGTCGTTGACTAAATCACCGACAATTTCAATAATCACAGGATGATTTGGGTCCTTAGCTTCCACAAATTCAAGGTTATAACTAGAAAAACTTCGATTCATAAGCAAAGATGCCCAAGATTTTGGTTGAGGCAAATTCTCTAGCACCTTGCGTACATTTGTAGAAATTTTAGCAACCACATGCTCTTCATTCAGATTAGCTTGAGAAACCATGGGGGCCCAAGGCCTAGCAACCCCAACAACTGGCGCAATCCCCTGCTGGGCTAACTGCACCTGTTCCCGCCTACCAAATCGAGTGCCTCCCCTAATCGGGGGACTCCTGCCTCCCCTACCCCTAAAAGAGAAGGGGAACCTCTTAGCTCCACCGTTGAAGAACAAAATTGGAATCAATGGTGGAGTGACCATCGGGTCGCCAATAGGGTTTCCTAGATTTTTTTTGGGTAATTAATTGTAACATAAAAATAGAAAAAAATTACATGTTTCCAAGGGACATACCCCTGGAGATTACAACACTAACCAAACAGAACAAGAAACAATCAAAAACCACATGACCCCACGCACAACCCGCGTGGGGGAAATACACCAAAACCCCGTAGGGAAGAGCTACCAACCTGCGGGGCCAAAAGACAATTTCTTCTTTTTCTTACTAATAGACTGCTTAGCCTGCTTACTCTCTCCATCAATTGGGGTCCCCAAATTCTTATCCCCACTATTTTTCTTTTTCTTTTTCTTACGCACAAGCACGCTGAAGGAGTTTCAGTTGTCACTTGCTCCCTATCACCCATCTCTGCTAAATTTGAAAATTCCATAGAAACTTTATTTTTCCTAGGCATCTCACAATCACCCGCATCCACAAGTGAAGGATGAGCTGCATATTCCATCAAAGAACCATCCTCCTCTTACTCCCTATTTCCCGCATCTGTGGGTTTTGTTAACTTCACTCCAACATCAACAGCCGTAGGCACCTTGCTATTAGTTCTTGTCCGTATAACTTCGCCAAAGCCCACAACAATTGTATCATCTGGCTCACGTGCCTTCCCAATGTTCATCGCAGCTACACTAGTGGGAGAGGCACAAGGGGAAAAGAAAAGTTGGACGGTTAGACCTACCAGCACCTTTGCCGGCCCCTTTTCCTCGACCGACTGAAGTCCACTCATCTTGACACTTTATAAGCTGATTCTGACATCGGCTAATATCATGACCGAAAGCTTTACAATGGGAGCAACTCGATGGTAGACCTTGATACTTAACACTAACTTCCACAACATCATCTTCACATTTAACCAAGAATGAATGTGGTAACTCTTTAGCGATATCAATTTCAATACAAACCCGAGCATATGAGATGCGTTGCTTTGTATCCGTGGCTCGATCTAGATAGAGAGGGACACCAACTGCACTTTCTATTCTACTCATACACTCAGCATTCCAGAATTCAAGAGGAAGTTCGTGGAATTTAACCCAAATAGGAATTTTAGAGATAGCCTTTTTTGAAAGCTTGAGTCTCTTTTTCCATCGACTCAAGATCAAGAGCCTACTTGAGAAATGCCAAGGGCCCTTGTCTAGGATGGTCTCCATAGCTTCTATACTACAAAATTTGAAAATGTAAAAGCCCTTGTCAGTCCCATATACATCCACCAAACCTTCTGGCACCCACAATGTTCTGGCCATGGCTCTAACAAAACCAAAAGCCATGTTAATGTCTAAAAAATAACCCACAAGGCAAGGCTCCCAAGGCTTGTCATCAACTAAATCACTTGCAATTTCAACAACCTCAGGATGGTTAGGGTCCTTAGATTTCACAAATTCAAGTTTAGAGCTGGATATACGTCAATTCATGAGCAAAGAGGCCCAGGATTTTGGTTGGGGTAAATTGTCAAACACCTTGCCTTCAATATCACTAGCCATAGTCCTTACATGCACCTCTATCAAAATGGTCAGCTCTGCCATAGGCGCCCGAGACCAAGAATTTCTTCCTCCAAACCCAACCCCATGAAAAGAACTTGGTTAAAGAACGTGTTTACCTCCAAACTGAGCACCTCCTCTATATTGGCCACGCCCACCACCCCTACCCCTGGACGGGAGAGGTTTGAAAGTTTGAGCCCTAATAGGTTTTCTCTCGGGGGAACACACACCGTCACTCCCCATGGTTACCTCAGATGTACCAGTTGGGTTACTCTTGTTCATGGAAACAATATCTAAAAGTTTCATGGAGTTTGACTCCTATAGCAGCGCGAGCCGAAAGCGAAGATTCTCAAAAACCTCCCCTCGAATAGGACTGGCACCAGATTGAGACCTCATAATCTCACTTTCCAATGTTCATTCAAAATGACCTTGAGCTTCTTGAATCGTGTTCAAAGCATTTGCCTCTGAAAGAATCTGACCCTGTTTTGCTGGATGTCATTTTCCAGGAGAGTTCGGCACAAACTCCGTCCCCTCCAAAATCGTACCTTCGTTTAAGACCCGTGTTGGAAATTACGATGTTCCCAAACCAGATTTATCATTTTTTGTGGGTGTTGAAACCCTAGCCTGATTTGAGATGATCTTCATTCTCAATCGAAAATCTCACACACCGTCGCACCATATTTCACCACCTACATTTTGCCCCTGTTGTGTTGACCTTGATGACTGATCTCTTTGTTTCCTAGATTGCCCAGGTGTGCTTCAATTTCAGCGAATTTCCCTGAGCTGAGAGGGCTAAGGCCGTTCCGTGCTCGAGCAACACCACGGTGAAGACTCGAGTGAGTCTCTCTCGGTAAAACACCCTCTGTTCTAAGCTTAATATCCTCAGTAAAACATTCAAGCTCAACCACAACCGTATCCCTAGCATCTAGAGCCCCATCAACACCATACGATACTTTACCGGGGTTCGTACCTAAGGGTGAGGGACCTGTGAGCTTTCCTCCATGGAGATTCTCCAGGTGAGCTTCAATATCCACAATCTGGTCCTTGCCAAGAGGGCTAAGCCCGAGCCGTGCACGATTCAGAGCCCCAGCCGCGACCCTCTTGAAACGACAGAATTTCTCTGCTGGAGTCTCACTGACTGGATCTTGGAGCAGAGCACCACTTTGCAGAATAGCTGAGGAGGGACTCGCCACAGGTTCATGCGTATCAGTAAAGGAAGACACTATTTTCATCATTACAGGGAATACTTTTGCCATGATAAGTCGCACATAGTAACACACCTGCATCGCACCTATCAGTAGCTTGTTACAACTGAAAATATTGTAAGGCCTGGGGTTTGTCCCTTATAAACATGTATTTTTCTCTTTTTCATGCCACAGTTAATTACCCAAAAAAAAATTCACCTCATCAACCTGCTCAGCTTTCACAAATGTCGTGGCTGCTTGTTCTTTTTGTTTCCCTGTATATTGAGTTGACGTACCTGCAAACCCTAAACCAGTTCAGTCACTTGCTTCTTTTTGATCACCAAGAAGTCCGTCCAAAGCACGTGAACCTACATTCCAACGCTTGAGAGTAGCATTCGCATGAATCAGTTCCTTCTCAAGTTCAGTTATATGGCATTCTAACTCAGACGTTTTTATAGACTTATCATCATTCAATAGCATAAACCTTTCCTTATCTTGTTTACAGTTTTCTAAGTTAATGCCCAAGATATTTAATTCTTTTTTCAAGTCATCTTCTTTGGCTCGAGCCAACAGAAGCTCTTGCACAAGTTTTTCTTTCTCACTTTCACAGGTTTTAATTTTGGGGGGGGGGGGGGGGGTAA